>PVIC010016702.1:11919-33670 GCA_004025085.1 Thryonomys swinderianus | reverse complement strand
GGGTTAGCTCAGTGGTTCCGGTGCCTGCCTCGCAAGTGCAAGGACCTGAGTTCGATCGCCGGTAACCACATATAATGCTGGGCGTGGAGACATGCCCACCAACAAGCAACACCGCATACCACAATGCCGGACGTGGTGGCTCACGCCTGTAATCCCAGCACTTGGGAGGCAGAGACAGGAGGATTGCTGAGTTTGCGGCAGCTTGCCTGGGCACCATAGTGAGCTCAGGGCCAGCCTGAACTACAATGCGAGAGAGACCCTGTCTCAAAAAGCAAAAAAAAAAAAAAAAGAAGAAGAAGAACAGTGCAGTACAAAAACATGCGTGTCTGACTTATTGTACTTCAGAGTAAGGTCTCAATGTGAATTCACTAAAGCTAGAAATGTCCCAAGTTCATCCTTCTGTATAGTAGAGTATGACTCTGTTGTTCATTAAAACACATTCATTCATCAGTTGATAGGCTATTTGGGCTGCTTCTAAAATTTAGCTATTACAAACTGCATTGCTATAAACACAAGTTTGTACTTATTGCTGTGGTAAAACGCTTTTAATTCTTTTGGGAAAATACCAAGAACAAGAATATCTGGGTCAAATGGAGCCTCCAGTTTTAGTTTTTTGAGGAAAACTCACACTGATTTTCACAGTGGTTACACCAGTCAATGCTCCCAACATCAATGGAGCAGTGATCCTTTCTCCACATCCCCACTAGCGTTTGTTATTGGTTGATTTCTTGATGGAAGCCATTCTTCCTGGAGTGAGGTGGTATCTCAGTGTCATTTTCACTGGTAACTCTCAAATGACCAGTGACGTTGAACATTTTTTCATTTATTTATCTGCCATTTCTACTTCATCTGAGAAGTGTCTATTTCAGATGGTCATTCTTGGATTGGGTCTTTAAATTGGGGGAGAGGGGGTCTGACTTTTTATTTTCAGTGATTTTTTTTTTTCTGAAGAACAATTGGCAAACATTTTTTTCCTTCTCTGTGAGTTGTCTCTTCACTCTACTGGTGGTTTCTTTGGCTGTGAAAAAGCCTTTTAACAAAGTGAGATCCCAGTTGCTGATTCTTCATGATATTTCCTCTATAACGGGTTTTATTCATAAAGTCTTTGCCTACATCAATGTCTTAGAGAGTTCTACCTATTCTATATTCCAGAAGATTTAGTGACTCTATTTTAATATTTAGATCTTTGATCCATTTCAATTTTTTATAGGTCCACTTTTAATCTTTGACATGTGGAAAGTCAGTTTTCCCAGCACTGTTTATTGAAGAGGCTATCCTTCCAATGTATCAGTTTTAACCATTAATATAAATAGTCTCAATTCATCAACCAAGATAAACAAAGTGGCAGATCAAGAAACAAGATCTAACAGTATGTGGCACATAAGAAATATATTTAATTCAAAAAAATTGATAGATTAAAACTCAAATAATCAAAAACAATATTCCATGTGACAAGAACCCAGAAAACAAAGTAGGGGAACCCATTCTATTTGCAGACAAAGTGGATTTAAACCCAAGACTAATTAAGGAAAACAAGAAGGTCACTACATCGTCTTAAAGGGAACACTCCAGGAGAAAGAGATAACGATCATAAATATATATGCACCAACTACTAGTGCACCTAACTATATAAATCAAATATTAATAGACATGCAAAATTAAAAAAGTACTAATGCAGTTATAATAGGGGACCTTAGTACTCTATTATCACAAATACTTGATAGATCAACTATACAAATAATCAACAAAGAAATACTACAAATTAACCAGACTTTTGAACAAGGTACTTAGTAGGTGTCTATACAGTGTTTCACCCCAGAACATCAGAATACACATTATTTTCCTGTCGCCAAAAATATGCTAGTTCATAGTACATGTTTAAGTAAATGCACAGGAATTGAAATTATCCCATGCCTATTATCAGACCATAGTGCAATGAAATTAGAAATCAATTGCAAAAGAACCCACAAAAACTTCATGGTTACATGATTTATAAACTGCTAACCATCTGAATTTCTCTTCTAATGGTAATGACAAAAGCTCCATTGCAGAACTCATGTACATACACATGTATGTGATTCACATACAGACCTGAACATAATAGTTTAACTGCTTTCTTTGGCAGTACCAGATGTTAACTGTTTTATTTGTAATAGCTTTTCAAAAGTAATCCTGAGTTATAATCAGCCTGACTTAGACGATAAATACTTCAAAGTGATATTTAACATGCTACTATATCTTGTCATGCTGACTTTCAAAAGCATCTGACCTTATAGCCATCTATAAAATGAGATGTGTATAGATATTTTTGACATTATCCATAAGACATACTGTCAACAATGTGAAAGATAGCATTTTGAAAGTATAAAGAAATATGGTTAGATGGGCATAGTGAAAGCCCAAAATCTAATGTAGACATTGTTACTTCACCTTCAGCTGTTTCCTTTAACAAGGGAATGGCACACATTGACACACAAGTCAGCATGGCTCAGTTCTGAGACACTGAAAGAATTTCCCCAGGAATTGAGCATAATCCTATAACCATACATATAAATCAAAACTCAAACAATATTTTAGATAGTATTCCCACTTTTGTGAAAAGTTGCAATTACTAATGAAATCAGATTTTTAGAAGAGTAAAATGAACAAGAACGAAAAGAGCACATCCCTTAAATTACAAAGCAATCTTATATCAGGACTGTTCAAGAAAAATATTCTGTCAGTCATGGCTGATCTTAATTTTGTGTTTGAGGTTAATTAAATTGTGGTTTACATAATAAAAGCATGAAATAGTTTTGTAATAAGTAAGGTATAATTTATAATAGGTAAAGCAGTGATCAATGAATTCCCATAAGTAGCTCTTTTAGGGCAAGCTATCAAGCCTGCCCCTTTTGCCTTCTTCCTGATGCCAGTGAATATTACTTTTGTTCCGGGAATATATTTTTCTAAGGTTCCCAAATATACCATGAATATCTCTTTCCTAATGATGCTTTCTTTTTTTTTCTTTTTTTTTTTTTTGCTTTTTGCTTTTTGGAGACAGGGTCTCGCTTTGTAGTTCAGGCTGGCCCTGAGCTCACTATGGTGCCCAGGCAAGCCGCCATGAACTCAGCAATCCTCCTGTCTCTGCCTCCCGGGTGCTGGGATTACAGGCGTGAGCCACCATGCCCAGCATTATATGTGGTAACTGGGGATCGAACTCAGGTCCTTGCGCTTGTGAGGCAGGCGCTGGAACCACTGAGCTAACCCTCCGGCCCTAATGATGCTTTCTTGTTGGAATCTACAAAAGAGAATCCAAGGATCTGACCTATTTTTCTCACAAAGAGACTATGGAAATTTCATCCAATCATATAATTGTCTCCCTTTTCCAGGATGTGGTACTCAACAAGTCCTCTTGTCTTTCTCATTATTACCCATTTATTTCCAGTCCTTCTATTTAAAATTTGATTGATTGATTTTGCACATTTTAGTTTATAAGGTTTACATTCCTTATGGAGAGTTGGTACATGTATGTAGCACACTTTAATTCCTTCCTTCACTCTTTCCCATCCTTTCCTGCTCTTTTATCTAGCCCTTGAGCCTCTTCCTTTCTTACATGTTTACAGCACATAGTGTTTACATTTTTGTGTCAAGTTAGTACGTATACATAACATATCTTAAATTTCCTCTCCTTCCTCTTCTGCCCATCTTTTGATCCTTTTCCCCTTTGAGAAAGAACTATCTCCCTACTTCTGGTCACCTATCTTTTACTTTATATTTATATGTCAAATTTCTCATATAAGAGAAACCAGGCGTTATTTACGTTTTATGTTGGATTTATTTCACCTAACACTATGGTCTAAAAGGGCATGTATTTTCTGCAAATGACTCAAGATTATCTTTATGGTGGTGTAGCACTCTATCATGCATAAATATCACATTTTCTTTATCCATTCATCTGTTGAGGGACATACAGGCTGCTTCCAAGATTTAGCTATTATGAAGTTGTACTGCTGTAAAAATGGGTATACATGTATCACTGTAACATTATGTCTTTATCTAGATGTAGGTGATACCAGGAAGGAAACAGTTGGGTCAAACAAATTTCTAGTTTTAATATTTTGAGAACTCTCCCTGCTGATTTTCACATCATCCATTGTAATTCATTTTTTTCCTCATCCGTACTGCAGAGGTTGCCACTTGGAAGTCAAACATTCCATTCTGAGCCAAGACACACAGATCTGTAACCCAAGCCTCGAGTCTAGAATAAATTCCTTGCCTGGCCCACCCAAGTCTCAGCTGCGTCACAGCCTTTGAGTTTTTTGAAGACATCCTATATTGCAAAGATAATACAAAATAAAGGTGAGCACATGAAAAAGAGATTTATCGCTAAGCTCCTTCTTCTGACCAATCTCAGTTGGTTCTTTCTGCCCTGGCTTTGGCCCTTGAAGCCTTTGCCCTTACAGTGAAACTTCCCTAGTCCTGATAACTCTCCATCATGTCTCTGCTGTCAACTTTCAACTACCTTTCTCTAAGCCTCTTGCCTTCACTCTGCCTTTGCCCACACAGGAAAGGCTCTTTATTTTGGAACACTGAGTTTTGACCCAGACTTCCATAATCTTTCTCCCGTACCTACTTCAGTTTGCTCCATGCAATCAAAATTTTCTATAGAAAACTTGCTCAATGCCTCTGACTCCCAGACACAAGAGTTTACACAAATTACTCTGCAAAAGACCATATATCCCCAATTTTGGATTGTAGTTAAAATGCCTTCTCCAACTTCCTGTTTGATCTAATTTCTGCCACAATAAGTGCCCATCAAAGTTATTATCTAGTTATTATATACCAGAAAAGATTTCCCTTGAATATTTTCCTGTAGCAGCAGCATTAAAAAGAAACACCACATGACTCATATATATGTGCCACATATCTAAATTAAACATGTAACTGGTCACATTATAAAAGTAAAATAAAAATATTTCAAATGAATTTTATATTTTAACACTTCTCAAGTATTATTATTCAAATACAAAATTAATAAGTTATTGACTATTAATAATTTGTTAAAATTATAATTAAAGCAAATTACTAATTTACATTTAGTTTCATACCAAATCTTAAAAATTTGGTTTATATTTTGATAGCAAATTTCAACTCACTTTATTCACATTTCCAATACTCAGTGGCAATTTGTGGTTTGTGGCTGCCATAAGGAATAGAAGTAGCGTGAGTGGGTCACATTTGTTAATTCATTTGCCACCTGCTGATTTGAAAAGGTAGTTACTTTGGATACACAAATGATTGCTTTAGGTTGTCAGCTGCTGGATACAGGAATAGCCAGTACCAGAGCACAAGTACTCAGTGCTGGGCCACACAGACCACGTGAAAAACAAACAGTAAGTGGGGGCTAATAAAACACTGAACGCGGGGATAAGACCGAGAGTAGAGATAAGCCGTGTTATCCGGCAACTCTTCATGCCTCTCACGCTTGCCTGTACTAAATTGCACAAAGAAAGAAATGTCAGGATTTTTTGTGATTTCAACTGAAATTTAAAATTGCTTTTATTACTACTTAAAAATTCTTGTTGCAGTTTTGATACAGATAGTGTTGAATATATTATACAGTACTTCGAGGAGCATGGACATTTGTTCTCCAGTGTAGAAAGATAAGGTATCTCCTTTTTTTTCTTTGTATCTTTTTGAACCTAACCACTTGTTAGTTTTGGGCATACAGATCTTTCTCTTCTTTGATTAAATTAATTTCTATTTTATTGTTTTGCTGTTTTTTTTAAGAAGGATTGTTTTCTTGAAATTTTTCTCCAAGAGATGTTGATAGTTTTGAAACGTAGAACTGAAATGCAAATAATGCAACATAGTATTCTATGGTGATTTTGATCCTGCTACTTTATTGAATTATTCTAACAAATATTTGGTGGAATTTTGGGGTTTTCTACAAACAGGACTGTGTTCACTGTAAGCAGATATAATTTTATGAATATGTTTAAATTTGGATGCCCTTTATTTCTTCCTTATTGCTCTGGATTGTACTTCCAGTACTGTGTTGGACACAAGTGTTAAATATATTCTGCCTTGTACCACATCATAGAAGAAAAGTTTCCAATTTTTCCTCTTGCTTATGTTAGCTGCCAGCTTTTCATGCACAGACTACTTTAGGTTGAGGAAATTTCCTCACATAACTGTTTGGTTGAGAGTTTTTATTATGAAAGTGCTACACTGGATCGAACTAACATAGCTACTAAAGAACAAAGGAAATACAAACATGAGGAAAAGTCAGCTTGAGGGCCCAGAGGAAATATTGGTATCCTATGTGTGGCACAGGGGGTTAAAGCTCAGTATACACAAAGATCTCAACAAAACTCAAAAACAGAATAGCAAGTAATCTAGTTCTTCAAAGTGGATAAAACACCTGAAAAAAAGTTTTCTAAAGAAGATATTAAAATACCCCACAATATATAAAAAAGGATTCAGCATTACTAATCACAAAAGAAATGCAAACTAAAATTATGATGAAATATTACCTTATACCAGTTAGGATAACTTTTATCAAAAAGTAAAACAATGTAGGTATTGGTGATAGCATGGAAAAAAGGAAACCCTAACACTGTTGGTTAACTGGCATAGTCTTTATCAGGTCAATATGGCATTTTCTCAAAAGCAAAAATCGAATTATCATATGACCCAATAATCCCTCTGCTGTCATCTAGCCAGTGGAAATGAAGTCAACATATGGCAGACACAATCTTTTCTCTCTTATTTATTACAGCAATATTCACAGTAAACGAGTTAGGGAAGTCACTGACAAAGGGATAGATAAAGATTGAGAAAGAGAGAGACCAAGAACCTAAGGTACAAATATTATTAAGCCTAAAAAGGAGATAATTCCATTTATAAAATGGGTAAATTGAGAGAACACTAAACTAAGATAAATCAGAGATAAAAACTTGATGTAATCTTATTTACAGGTAAAATCTAAAAATAAGGCAAATGCATAGAAACAGAACAGAATGATGGAATGATACTTATCAGGAATTGAGCATCTGAGCAAATGAGAAGATATGTGTCTAACGGGTACAAAGTCGCAGTTATGTAGGGTGAATAACCTAAAAGCCTTATGTACAGCCTTAGTAATATTTTTGCTAATAACACTGTATTTGAATGTTTGCTAAGAAGTAGACATTAAGTATTACCACTTCAAAATAAAAAAAATAGAAATAAAATTCAACTATGGAAGTAACAGATACATTGATTAGCTTACCTGGAATATCATTTCACTGCACACACATATATCAAAAGCAGCATAGCTGGGATTTAGCTCAGGGATTCTGCCTCACAAGCACAAGGTCCCAAATTTGATCCCTGGTACAAAAAAAAAAAAAAAAGAATATCGTATCATACAACTCAGATATGTCCCTTAGGAAGGCAGTAACACAAGGAGTGGTGGTGCATGCCTGTGGTTCCGTCTACTCAGGAGACTGATGCAAATCTTTCACGTTCAAGTCTAGGCTAGGCAATTTAAACTCTATCTCAAAATAAAAGAAATAAAAATAAAAATAAAAAGCGTTGTGGTTATCCTTACTCGGAGAGTGTTACTGGATTTGATCCTCAGTACTGCAAAAACAAAACCAAAAAGACAAAACTGAAAAGAGCAGTGAAAACGTACTTGATCCTTCTAAGGAATTCGGGTAGATAGCCGCATAACAAATTTAGGGATGGAGGTTCAACAGAGCGTTTGGGCCCACCTCAATCCTGCATTTTTCTCTGGGTTTTATACTCTCTCCGATCACGTGGTCTTCGGGAGACAGGACAGAAGCAAAAGCTTCTGCATCTTCTTCCCCCGCCCACACAGGGTCTTATTAACGACATCCGAGGAGAGAGGGGCTAGTTCAGCTAGATTCACATCTGGGAAGTCAAATACGTTAATTGCATCATGTTTAACCATGAACTACACCTCAATTAATTATTCTGCTATTAAGCTCTGAGCAAAAAAGACGCTACTCCTATCTCCCAGAAATTCACCCAGTATGAACAGGAAGCCAAAGAATAGAACAGAAGACAAAGGAGCATTCTCTCTCTCTCTCTCTCTCTCTCTCTCTCTCTCTCTCTCTCTCTCTCTCTCTGTCTCTGCTTTTGCTACTTTCCCCAAACTTCCATGTAATCAAATGTGACAGAAAAAGTCATGATGATGTTTCCACAATGACTTATGTTTAATATACATCTCGCACGCCTTATGTATCCGTAAAAAATATCTCTAGTGGCTGCACTGCTGTGACCACAGTACAAAGCGCTTTCTGTTTTTGAGTCATGCCTCGTGTTATGTAAACACACTTGGGGATTTTTTTCCTCCACAATTTAAGTGTTGGTTGCTGCCCTGTTACTTAGCCAAGATTGCATAATTGTAATTGAGTGTGACTGTGTCTGCTGGGGGAAAGGGTGCCCACACTGTAAAGCAAACGTTGTATCAGCGTGGCTCAAGGCTTGGTAGTCATTTATTCCGGCTGATTTAAGGCTAGCACACATATTGGAAACTTGAATCATTATGAAATCGAAGTCTCTATCAGAACACCCTATTTATCAAACTGAATCAATAGGATGCAGTAAGTTAATACTGGTTTCCCATCATAAAAGAAGTCAATGAAATATTTTGAAGTTATATATTTAATTTCTTATTCAGTTATGTTTTGAGTTTAGTCTACAATTGCATAATCATTCAATTAGCTTACTATTCTGGTTCCAAAACTCCTGGGACACTCTCCAACACATTTTTCTCCTCCATCAAGGCAGTTTATTATTAATATATTATATCACCTAAGAGCCTAAGTGATTATTTAAACAGTTTTTCTCAGTGAAATGTAAATTTTTATCGCTTCTTGGCCTTTTGGCTAAGATCAAGTGTAAATTTTATAAAGTTAAGTTTTTAAAAAATTGCCTATAATGGCAGTAAGCCACCACTAGACATAATTCTCATACAGTTGACAACCATAGTGACAAAAGAGGATCTATTCAACAATATCCAAACGCTTTTATTTAACTCTTCTTTTCCAACAGAACTCCACTTTTTCTGACTTTCCAATGAGCCCTTTCATGCTTTCTTGCTGGGGGGATACCATGTGCTCTACCAGTAAATAGGTTGAAATTCTCGGTGAGGTTTCCAGGGGAACTATTGTTTTCCTGAAGATTAAAAGGGATAGGAAGGAGAAAGAAAAGGAAGGGAAAAAACCTTTTCTTTTCTTCCTGCCTGCAGCCCCAAAGTGGCATAGCCATTCTGCAAAACTGAGATAAAAGCTCCCTACACAGGCAGTAGAACAGGAGTCGAAATGATGTGTGTCCTCGAGTCTTTGCACACAGCTATGTATTAGTTCTGAACTTCTGCCTCCAAGATTTCTAATTCTCCCAGAATCAATCCCTTTATGACTCAGGAAGGATAGTCAGACTTGTGAGGTGAATGAGTGAAATTCAATTGATGAAATATCTGTTCTACGTGTCCAGTGAAGTCGTTATACAGCTATAAGGAGAATTGCAGAGCCTGTAACTCCGCAGCCCCATGGCTCTGCAGCTGCCCGATTCCAACCGTGTTTGGGAGATTCAAAGATTAATGAAATAGAGATCTTGCCTTTGGGAAACTTACAACCTATTACTTATGAGGTCAGTGTTTCATAAGTGGTGTCCCTTAGAACAAGCTTGAAATGTAAAAAGTGATCTCTAATCACTTTAGGAGACAAATGTACCATATTTTCACAGAGTACTAGATCATTCTAAAGGTCCTGGGAAGCCAGGCTGGCTGGTGCATGCCTTTAAGTTGAGCACTCTGAAAGCCTGAAGCAGGAGGATCACAAACTGCAACCTAGATGTAGCAATTTAGGAATTTAGCAAATTACCAAGATTTTGTCTCAAAAAAAACAAACAAAAAATGTTGGGAAGAAGTTCAGTGTAAATGTCATGTTTTCAAACCCTACTATTAAAAAAAGCTTTAGCAAGAAGGCTAGTTAACTTTCCATGGCCCATTATTTCTTTAAATTGTTCAGTAATTGCCTTTCCCCTACTATGAAAGCACCTATCAATAATCTAAGAAGCATTTATTGAAGAAATGTTATACTACATATTTAATATTGTGTCTGTAGAAATAATGCAAGCATATTTTAACCATTCACACACTAGCATTCTGAAAATCATCTGTTGGGGTAAACTGTGTTTCCACCAAAATACATTGAAGTCCTAGTTCCAAATCGTTGGCTATGTGGCTTTATTTGCATATTGAATCTTTTCATGTATAATTAAGATATAAATTAAGGTGGAGTTATGAGGGGTTGCATGGACAAGTCCAATCACTTGTACCTTTATAAGAACAGAGGACATACAGACACATAAGCAGAGAGCTGTGTGATATAGGAGGTTGGGTAAGTAGCTCAGTTGTAGAGCAGAGCATGGGTGAAACCTTGGGTTTGATCTCCAGCATGAAAAAAGAAAAAGAGAGATAGAGACAGGACAGAGATTAAAGTTGTAACTAAACCATGGGATGCCTGAATTCAAGAGAACCATAGGAGAGATCATCCTTCTGAACTCACAGGAACTAACTGAGCTGACACCTTAATTTGACCTTTTAGCCTCTAGAATTTATGGAATAAATTTCTATTGCTTTATGTCACATACGTTGTGTTACTTTGTTGTCACAGTCCTAAGCAAGGATTATATCACTATTTTTCCTAGTTGGCTTTTATCAATTTTATAAATCTTGACAATTTTCTTGATACTTTCTCTTTAGTCTAGCAGTGACAGACGGGAAAGGAAAAACTTGAAGTCCAGAAGAATCTGTGCCCTTATTCAAGCTAATTTTAGCAATTTGAATTTAGACAAGTTACTCAGATAGATGATCTGAACCTATCTTCTCTACTATGAAAGAGAAAAATTATTCACTGATAAATTCATTCAATCTTCTGATAAGAACGGATTGAGTTGTTAATTATGTGTCAAGCAGAGTGCAAAGTATACAGAGAGATGCTAAATAAGCAATGACTGAATCCTACAGAAGAAAGGAAGGGGCTAAGAGAGGGTAGAGGTAGCCTTGGAATACTTACTTAGCAAGGGAGATGCCAAGATCACGAGGAAAGTCTTGGAGTTAATTTTGAGATTTAAATCAGATGTGTATAAATGTACATTATAATCTTACCTCAAAGTACAAGCACACGTGTTTTTGTAAATAGGATCAGCTAAGTTGAAAAGAATAAATTTATACCCCCCCTGGTCAAATTGGTGAACCATAAGTTAAGAAAAAAAGTATTGCTGGAGTTTTTAAAGACTAGGAGAAGAAATCTTATACTATCATAAGAGAAGGTAGGGTATGGGGTATTGATAAATTTAGGCCTTCAGCAAAGCACAGTGGTCATGCCCCTTACAGATTATCCAAGACCCACAAACCCCATCTATCATGAGAAGTATTTCATAGATGGGGTATCAAATAAAGTAGCTATTGAAGGAACACATACTAAACACAAGAAAATTTTCTGCCTTACATAAAATATCTTTGAATTCACAGAGTCAAATATTTGAAAGTTCATGTCACTGGTAACTGCAGAGCACGACTAAGATGCAAAGCATCTTTCTTGTTGGCCTGTTGGGGACACTGGCTTCAGTGGCCACTGCATATCCATCTGCTTGGGAGACCAGTTTCCCAGCACTCAGAAGGAGAACCCAGTAGCTATTCAGGCCTTGAAGACAAAGCCACTGAAAAAGAAGGATCAAGGATGAGAGCAGCAGTGTAATGTCAAAGGCCTGGAGGGTCAGCAGAGGGTCACCAATGCACATCTGTCCTGGAAGAATGAAGGCACTGGAAACCTGGAGGCCAGTAACCCAAAGTGTCAGTGAAGATGGCACATTTCTTTCTTTTTTCCCTGTTGTGTTCCATCCAGTTTCCAAGTTTTTTTGATTGGCACCTACAGCCAGGGAGTGCTCTCCCTCCTAGACTTGCTGGCCTACATGTCAGTCATCCTTAGACACACCCTGTGCTTTCCTGATCTACTATGCATACATCCTGTTACTTGTCTCAAACAAGTAACAATTATAAGATGCCAGCTTTGAAAAAGACATAAACGATCACATGACCTATTTTTTTTTTTTCATTTTACAGGTGAGTAAACAAAGACAGGGAAGGCAAAATTGCTTATTCAAGGCTGCAGTGGGTACATAGCTGTCAGAGTCAGGCAGGCCAGAACCTCAACTACTTGTGCTTGGGGCAGGAGCCAGGCCATAAGCAAGCTGACATAGCGGGAAGCACAGCTGGAAAGATGAACTTCCAGGACTTGGAGAAAGTCCTTCCCTCATTCCTTTCCTACCTCCTGGGGTCCCAGTGCTCATCAACCTGTCTACTGGTGGCTATTCATTCTCCCTCCACATTGTTCTTACCAATAGTTCAAGAGTGTCATCTATTCTTTTCTTTTCTTTTTACAGAAAAAGAATGTTAACAGTAAATCCCAAGACATCTTTACCTGTGTACGCCCAATGTGTACAAAAATATGGTCCTTTTCTTGATCACATTTGATTGCTTTATGAATACAGTTCTCATTACACTTCCATTAGCTTTTGCTTCTTATGTACTTATAATTCTACAATGTTCATGAAGAAATGACTAAAAATATACATAAGGCAAATTAAAAATCGATTTAAATGTCATCATTTAGGATTTTTTTCCTTCCTATTTCCTATTACTTTTCCCAAAAGTGAGTGATTTTTGACCCCACAACCATCAATATAACAAAATAGAGACACAGGCAGAGTTCTGATGTTTTCTGTGGCCTCTTGGCCTGAAAGTTGACTTGTCTTTACTTTTTCTCTTGAGGGTTGGGCTTTGAAGACAACAAAGTAGTTCAGGAGTTTATCTCTCTTCCCCAGAGTCATTATTATCTGAAGGGCAAAAAAAATAGAGCAGGACATTATTTCACCGCAGCTCTTCTCAGCCTCTATCTGTCATGCTGGTATCATTTTTCATTTTGTGGAACTCTGGCAGCAGATTTCCAGGCTAAGGAGAGCAGGCTTTTACATGAAATACTTCACACTAACGCAGAGGAGCACACAGGAACTAAAAGGAATAAACAAAAGGTGTCCTCTCAACAAGCCACTCCTCTCTTAAAAGCCACTCCTGAGAGGCAGAATCCCCTCCCCAAACCTCCACACCCTCGGTTGTTCTGACCCATGGCCCCGGTTTCCATGCAGATGTGTTGTTTCTCCACTGGTCACTCCAACACACAATCAAAATCAGAGATTTACATATGGTTGTTACTAAACTCCCATCAGATACAATTGCTTTTTGGAGATAATCACATTAGAACTAGGAGTATCATTACAAGACGAACTCAATGAAGAGAGGCTGAACTGCTGATTGTTTCCTCCGTTTGTGCTGCACTATGTCGATTGCCAAAGAGAAATAATTTGTAGGAGCTTTTTCTTTCTTAGCTATCAGTTTTCTACACTTTTAAAAAGATCTAGTACATTTTACATAGAAATCTTACTAAAATGCATAGAAAATTTTCTCCACTATGCTACCAGGGACAATAAGATATAATAGTACTTTGCCAATCACAGAAATATCAAAGCAAGTCCTAACCTTTCCAACTGAATGCTTCTTTGCCTCTGAAGTGTACTGGGACCAACCAGATAGCTGGTAGGTACAAGGCATTCCTCCAACTCTCTGGGCAACTGAGCAGCTATGTGACAGTGCGACAGTCCTCACTGTTCTCAGAAGTTCCAGGAAAAGATTCTGCTGAACTCATCCAGAGCAAGGACTTGGCCTGTGACTCCACCTGCACTCACGAGTGCAGACACGGCTGCTGGGATTCTGTAGGACATCTGCTTCCCTCCTTAGCTCGTGTTGCACCATATGTCTTCCCTGCCCACAATTTGGTGAAAAAAAATTTCTTTTGGCTCCTTTGTGACCATATCTCACAATAACCAAATATCTGAGTGCCAAGGACAAAGAATAAAACAATTTATTCTCTAAAAATACCTGAGTAACATAATTCAAAGAATATACTATACTTCCAAGTCTATGGATATTTTAAATAAATGTAATAATCCCCACCACTGAATTAAGTGGAAAGTTAAGAGTATAAACACGTGTTAGGCATAAAAATAATTCAAATTTAAGAATAGAAATGTGTGCGGTATGATTTGGAGCCAAAGGTGTAATCATGGAAGTAAATTAATGTCTAGAATCTCCATGAGACACATGCTAATTTAAACTCTTTCAACATCTTATGTACAGTTGTCTAGAGATATATTTTTGATAGATGTTGATAACATGTTTAGAAACATTATTAATGAAGAGATTTATAGATGTTATAATTCATTCAACTAAACTTTCCTTTTTCAAATTCTTACATTATGTACAAACTTCAATTTTCAATTTTTTTTTGAGACAGGGTCTTGCTTTGTAGTTCAGGCTGGCCCTGAGTTTACTATGTAGCCCAGGCAAGCCTCGAACTCAGCAATCCTCCTGTCTCTGCCTCCCAAGTGCTGGGATTACAGGTGTGAGCCACCACACCCAGCAATTTTCAATTTTTTAATAATGTGTATATTTTATAGTATCTTACCTCTTCTCAAAATTCTATCATAACCCTCTTTTTTTTCTAGTGAATGAAGTTGATATACTTTTCTCAGTGCTTTTAAGCTTAACTACTCTTCAGTCCTACTTTATTTTCCTTAGTTCATTTCTAATCCTAACTGTAACATTTATATTACCAACTATTAGAACTTTCATCTTTCTGTGAGAAATCTTTGCACCATCCTTGGCCAATTTCTAATGTCAGCTTCTATTTGAATCATCTGTGATTTTTCCAGATAAAATGATTTACTCTTTTACCTAAATTTGTTTAGCTTTTTGGAGATGTCATGTAAGTTTGTCATGTATTGTACCGTTATCTTAATCCATCTTATCTCACTAGTTTGTGAGTAAAATGAGTTCATAAAAGAAGGTTATTTTCTGATATGAATATCACTCATAAACACTTAGCTCCAAACTTTGCATGTACAAAGTACAATATAATAAAATATCATACATTTATTAGTCAGGCCACTTTCAATGTTGGTGTAATCACTATTTGGAGAAAATAAAATTTTGAGAACAGAGTCCAGGACAGATTCAATGGACAGGAATTGGCAAGAAAGTAAAGAATCATTAAGTAATCACTAGAAAGTGCTGAAAAAGTTGGACCATCAAGTAGAAGGTAAAGGGGAAATATGGGGGGGCATATTTTGAAAAACCCAACAAGAATGAGAAACAAGAGGGATTTTATAAATCTTTTACAAAAGAAAACAGATACCCTGGGACCACTTATTTATTAGGTAGAAAATAAAACACGGATTTGCATTCTTTTTCAAATAACTTCCAGTTATATTGTTGGCAGTTACATGCCTCTCTACAGTTTGTGAAAGGATTTATCTTACCTTATTATCTGTATTATCTTATCTTATTTGTAATCATTAAATTAGGCAACATCCTATGCTCATATCAAAAGTTCATATGATTGCTGTAGTTCCAGGAATCTGAAAGGCTGAGGCACAAGGAATGAAAGTTCTAGATCAGTCCTAGTAAATTAATGACTTAGTGTGATGTTTCTCAAAATAAATATAAAAAAGGAATAAGAATGTGGCTCGGTGTGAAGTCTGAATTCAATCCCTCATACAACAACAACAAGCTAAGTAAAAATCAGAAATTGTAATTTATCACATGTGACAGAATACAGTTTCATATTATAGTGATGTTTTTAAGTTATTTATATAATTATTTTATTTTATTTTTTGAGACAGGCTCTCCTTTTGTAGTTCAGGTTGGCCCTGAACTCACTACATATCCCAGGTTAATTTTAAACTTGCAGCAATCCTCCTGCCTCTACTTCCAGAGTGCTGGGATTACAGGCATGCACCACCATGCCTGGCTCTTTATATATTCTAGATAGTGGTCTTTTGTCTGAGGAACAGCTAGTAAAAATTTCTGAAGTAGGAGATATTGGGAGATAGGACCCACTTGTAGGTAGGGTCCTGTTGGAATTAGGAATCTGTTGGAGGTAGAGCCCATTTTCAAGTGGCACCATGTTGGAGGTAAGACCCTGTATATGGTAGTACCCTATTGGAGATAGGAACCTGTTGTAAGTAGGACCATTTAGAAGGTAGCAACCCGTTGGAAGTAGGACCTAGTAAATTGCAGGTCCAGTTGTTAGTAGGACCCTGTAAATTGTGGTCCAGTTGGCAGTAGGACCCCTTTGGTTTTATCCCTGGGTTGGATTTAAGACTCATTTGGAGGTAGGTCCCATTTGAGGTAGGCCTTGCTTGGAGGTAGGACCAGTTTGGAGCTCTGACCAGGTTGAATGTAGGAACCATTTGGAGTTAGGACTTGGGTGGATTTTGGACACTGATTGAAGTAGGCCCCGTGGTAGGTAGGACCTGGTTTGGCACAGTCCCTGTTGGAAATAGGACATATTTCGAAGGAGGACCTGGTTGGTGGTAGGACACAGTTGCAGGTAAGAAACATTGGATGTAGGACCTATTTAGAGGTTGGACCATTTGGAGGTAGCATCCTGTTGGAGGTAGGGCCTGGTTAGAGATAGGGCCCATTTGGAGGTAGCATCCTGGTAGAGGTAGCACCAGATTGTAGGTAGGACCCAGTTGGAGGTAGGTTCCGCTTGGAATTAACACTCTGCTGAAGGTTTGGACGCAGTGGGAGGGAGTCCTTCTTGATGGTAAGACTTCATTTGTGTTAGGACCTGATAGGATTTATGACCTGCTTGGTGTTAGAACTTGGTTTGAGGTAGGACCCAGTTGGATGAAAGACCTGTTTAGATGTAGGACACATTTAGATGTAGGCCTTGTAGGAAGTAGAATTCGGTTGGAGGTTGGACCTGGTTGCAGGTAGCACCATGTTGGAGGTAGGACCCTGTTGAAGCTAGGACCCTGTTGGAGGTAGCACCCTGCTGCAGCTAGGACCCATTTGGAGGTACGACCCTGTTGGAGGTAGCACCCTTTTGCCTGTAGGACCCGGATAGAGGTAGGACCTTTTGAAAGCAGGTATTGTTGAAGGTAAGACCCAGTTAGAGGTAGGCCTTGTTGAAGGTATGCCTTCATTGAATTAGGATCTGGTTGAGGGTCAGACTCAGTTGGAGGTAAGCCCTGCTTTGAGGTCACACCTTGTTGATTGGAGGACCTAGTTGATGATAGGCCTGGTTTGGGGTAGGACCCTTTTGGTGTTAGGCTTTGGTTAGACTTAGGACCCTTTTGGAGTTAGGACCCCCATTTGAGACAGGCCTTGTTTGGAGGTAGGACCAGGTTAGAAGAAGGAACCGTTTGGTGTTAGGCCATGATTGAATTTAGGACCAGTTTCTGGGTAGGACTGGTTGGATGTAGCACCTTGTTGCAGCTAGGACCCAGTTCGAGGTAGCACCAATTGGAGGTTGGACCCGGGTGGATGTAAAACTCCCTTGGTGTTAGGCCCTCATTGGATTTAGGACCAATTTGGAGATAAGACCACGTTTGAGGAAGGCCTTCTTTGGAGGTAGGACCTGTTTGGAGGTAGGACGCCTTTGGAGATAGGACCAGTTGGAAATAGAAACTATTTGGAGTTTAGACCTAGTTGGATGTTGGACACTGATGTTAGTAGATTCTGTGGTAGATAGGACTTGGTTTCAGATAGGTCCTGTTGGAAATAGGACATATTTCGAGGTAGGATCGGTTTGATGGTAGGACCCAGTTGCAGGTAGGAACCCTTTGGACATGTCATTTTGGAGGTAGGACCTATTTTGAGGTAGGATCCTGTTGGAGTTAGGGACCATTTGCAGGTAGCACCCTGTTGGAGGTAGGACCCTGATTAAGGTAGCACCCTTTTGAAGATAGGAACCTGTTGCAAGTAGGACCCTGTTGGAGGTTGGAATTCATTAGAGGTAGGGACCCTTTGGATGTAGCACAGCACTGGAGGTAGGACCTGGTTAGAGTTAGGAATCCTTTGGGGTTAGGCCCTGGTTGGACTTAGGACCCGTTTGGAGGTAGGACCCATTTTGAGGTAGCACTGCGTTCGAGAACCAACCAGTTGGCGGTAGGACTCCTTTGGAGTTAAGCCCTGGTTGATTTAAGAGCAGTTTGGAGATAGAACCATGTTTGAGGTACACCATGTGTGGAGGTAAGACATGTTTGGAGGTAGGATCCTGTTGGAGGTAGGAACCTTTTGGATTTAGTACCTGGTTGGACATTGGACACTGATGGAAGTAGGCTCTGTTTTAGGCAGGACCTCGTTTGATGTAGGCCCCGGTGGAAATAGGACATATTTTGAGGTAGGACCCGTTTGGTAGTAGTACCTGGTTATGGATAGGAACCCTTTGAACATGAGCATTTTGGAAGTAGGACCAATATACAGGTAGGACCTGCTTGGAGGTAGGGTTTTTGTTGGAGTAAGGACTCGGTTGGAGGTAGAGACCATTTGCAGGTAGCACCCCAGTTGGAGGTAGCACCCTGTTGAAGATAGGAGCCTGTTTCAAGTAGGACCCTGTTTGAGGTAACACCCTGTTGGAGCTAGGACCCAGTTAGAGGTAGGCCCTGTTGAAGGTATGCCTTCCTTAGAATAGGACCTTGATGGAAGTCGGACCTGGTTGGAGGTAGGCCCCGCTTTGAGATATCACCCTGTTGAACATAGGGCCTAGTAGATGGTAGGCCCAGTTGGAGGCAAGATCCCTTAGGTTTTAGGTCTTGGTTGGACTTAGGAACCACTTTGTTGTAGGACCCCATTTGAAGAGGACCTTGTTTGGATGTAGGACCCATTTAAATGTAGGAACTATTTGGTGTTAGGACCTAGTTGGATGTCGGACATTGATGAAAGTAGGCCCTGTGGTAGGTAGGATCTGGTTTGATATTGGCCCTATTGGAAATAGGACATATTATGAGGTAAGACCTAGTCAGTGGTAGGACCCAGTTGCAGATAGGAACCTATTGGAATAGGCATTTTGGAAGTACCACTTATTTAAATGTAAGACCTGTTTGGGGTTAGCACCCTGCTGAAGGTAGGACCCTGTTGGAAGTAAGATCCTCTTTGAGGTAGCACTCTGTTTGAAGCCGGACCTAGTGGAAGGTAGGATTCTGTTGGAGGTAGCTCCCTGTTGGAGATGGTAACATCTTGCAAGTAGGACCTGTTGGACATAGCACCCTGCTGGCAGTAGAACCCTGTTTAATGTACCATCCTGTTGTATTTAGGACCTGGTTGGAGGTAGGATCTGCTTGGAGGTAGCACCCAGTTGGAGCTAGAACACATTTGGAAGTAGCACTGTGATGGAGGTAGGATGCAGTTGGAGGTAGGACCCCTTTGGTGTTAGGCCCTGGTTGGATTTAGGACCCGTTTGGAGGTAGGACCCAGCTGGAGGTAGGAACCATTTGGAGTTATGTTCTGATTGGATGTTGTGCACTGATGGAAGTACTCCCCATGGTAGGTAGGACCTAGTTTTACATCAGCCCTGTTGGAAATAGAATGCAATCCATGGCAGGATCTGTTTTGTGGTAGACTGTGTTGCAGGTAGGAACTATTGGACATAGGCATTTGGAAGTAGGCCCTACTTAGAGGTAGGACTTGGTTAAAGGTAGCACCCTGCTGGAGGTAGAATCCTGTTAGAAGTAGCATCCTGTTATTAGTAGGAACAGTTGGGAGGTAGGATCTGCTTGGAGGTAGCACCCTGTTTGAGGTTGGACCAGGGGTAGGTAGTACCCTGTTGGATCTGGACCCATTTGGCAGTAGCACTGTGTTGGGTGTAGGACCCAGTTGGAGGTAAGAGCCCTTTGGTGTTGGACCCTGGTTGGATTTAGGACCCATTTGGATGTAGGACCTGGTTGAAGGTAGGAACCATTTAGAGTTTGGGCCTGGTTGGATGTTGGACACTGATGGAAGTAGATTCCGTGGTAGGTAGGACCAGGTTTGACATAGGCCCTGTTGGAAATATGAAGTATATCGAGGTAGAATCTGGTTGGTGTTAGAACCCAGTTGCAGGTAGGAACCCTTTGGACATAGGCATTTTGGAAGTAGGACCTATTTGAAGGCAGGACCCTGCTGGAGGTAGCACCATGATGGAAGCAGATACTTCTTAGAGGTAGGGCACCTTCGGAAGTAGCACCATGTTGGAGGTAGGACCCGGTTGGGGGTAGGAACCCTTTGTTGTTAGGCCCTGGTTGGACTTAAGAATCATTTGGATGTAAGACTGGTTGAAGATAGTACCTGGTTGGAGGTAGCACCCTATTGGGGCTAGGACCCATTTTGTGGTAGCACCACATTGGAAGTAGGACCCCTTTAGTGTTAGGCCCAGTTTGTACTTAAGACCAGTTTGGAGCTAGGACGACATTTGATGTACTCCATATTTAGAGGTAGGACCTGTTTAGAGGTAGGACACCTTTGGAAGTAAGACTCTATGGTAGGTAGGAACCATTTGGAGTTAGGACATGGTTGGATGTTAGACACTGATGGAAGTAGGCTCTGTGGTAGGTAGGACCAGGTTTAACATAGGCCCTGGTGGAAATAGGATGTATTTTGAGGTAGGACCCATTTGGTTATAGAACCCACTTACAAGTAGGAACCCTTTGGACATGGGCATTTTTGAAGTAGAACCTATTTAGAGGTCAAACCCAGTTGGAAGTAGGATCCTGTTGGAATAAGACTCATTTCGAGGTAGGGACCATTTTCAGGTAGCACCTTGTGGAGGTAGGACCCTGTTGGAGGTAGCACCCCACTGAAGATAGGAACCAGTTGCAATTAGGAGCCTGTTTGAGGTAGCACCTTGTTGGAGCTAGGACCCAGTTAGAGGTAGGATCTTTTGAAGTTACGCCTTCAATGAAGTAGGATCTGGTTGGAGGTCAGACTCAGTTGGAGATAGGCCCTGCTTTGAGGTGTCACCCTGTTGAACATAGGATGTAGTAGACGGTAGCCTCAGTTCAAGGTAGGACCCCTCTGGTTTTAGGCCCTGGTTGGACTTAGGACCTGCTTGGAGGCAGGATCACATTTGAGGAGGCCTTGTTGGAGGTAGGATCAGTTTGGATGTAGGACCCAGTTGGATGTAGGAACTATTTGGTGTTAGGACCAGGTTGGATGTTGGGCATTGATGGAAGTAGACCCTGTGGTAGGTAGGACCTGGTTTAACATAGGGCCTTTTGGAGATAGGACATATTTCAAGGTAGGACCCATTCAGTGGAAGGACCTTGTTGAAGGTAGGAACCCTTTGGACATAGGCATTTTGGAAATAGGACCTATTTAGAGATTGTACCTCATTGGAGGTAGGATCCTGTTAGAATTAGGACTCAGGTGGAGGTAGGAACATTTGCAGGTAGCACCCTGTGGAGATAGGACACTGTTGCAGGTAGCACCCTGTTGTAGGTAGGACCTGGCTGGAGATAGGACCCGCTTGATGATAGCACCCTGTTGGAAGTTGGACCCAGTGGTATGTAGTCCCGGTTGATGGTAGGACCCCATTGTTGTTAGGCCCTGGTAGGGTTTAGGACCCATTTGGTGGTAGGATCTGGTTTGAGGTAGGCCTTGTTGGAAGTAAGGCCAGGTAGGAGTTAGGACCTGGTTGGGTGAAAAACCCATTTAGGCATAGGACCCAGTTATTTGTAGGCCCTGTTGGAAGTAATAATCAGTTTGAGGTTGGACCCAGTTGAAGGTAGTACCCTGTTGGAGGTAGTACCTGGTTTGAGCTAGGACCCAGTTGAGGTAGCACCCTGTTAGCGCTAGGACCCATTAGGAGCTAGCACT
>PVIC010016702.1:0-11819 GCA_004025085.1 Thryonomys swinderianus | reverse complement strand
AACTCAGGGCCTTGTGCTTGTGAGGCAGGCGCTGGAACCACTGAGCTAAATCTCTGGCCCTGAACATATTTCTTCTTATAGGTTGGACTCACTGGAGGTAGCACAGTGCTGGAGGTAGGACCCATTTGGAAGTAGGACCTGTTTAGACATAGGCCCTGTTGAAGGTTGGCTTTGTTGGAGGTGGGGCCTGGTTGGAGGTAGCACCCTGTTGGAGGTTGAACCCAGTGGGAGGTAGTCTAAATTGATGGTATGACCCCATTGGTATTAGGCCCTTGTCAGATTTAGGACCCATTTGATAGTAGGACCCGGTTTGAGATAGGCCTTGTTGGAAGTAAGACCTGGTGGGAGGTAGGACCTGGTTGGACGAAAGACCTGTTTAGATGTAGGACCCAGTTAGATTTAGGCCCTGTTGGAAGTACTAATCCTTTAGTGGTAGAACCCTTTTGGAGGTAACACCCAGTTGGAGGTAGGATCCAGATGGAGGTAGCACCCTGTTGGAGGTAGGACCTGTTTTAGCTTGGCCCTGTTGTATGTAGGACCTAGTTAAACTTAGGACCTTTTTGGAGGTAGCACACAGTTGGAGGTTGTTACTTGTTAGACTTAGGCCCTTTTGGAGGTAGAATATGTTTGGAAGTAGGACCTGGTTGGATGTAGGCCCTGGGGGAGGTAGGACCTAATTGGATGTAAGCCCTGGTTGGTCTTAGGTCCTGACTGAGGTAGGCCCTATTGGAAGTAGGACTTGGTTGTAGGTAGGCCCTGTTGAAAGTATCTCCTTGTTGAAGATCGCCCTTTTAGAGATAGGCCCTGTTGGCAGTAGGCTCTTTTGGAAGTAGTCCTTGTTGGCGGTAGGACCTGGTTGAATGTAGGATTTGGTTGGAGGCAGAATATGTTTGGAAGTCACCCTTTTAGAGATAGGCCCTGTTGGTGGTAGGCCCTGTTGGAAGTAGTCCTTATTGGCAGTAGGACCTGGTTGGATGTAGGACCCAGTTGGAGGTAGGTCCTTGGTGGGGGTAGTCACCATTCTGAAGGACCCAGTTGAATTTAGCACCAGTTTGGAAGTAGTACCTGGATGGAGGTAGTTCCCTGTTGGATTTAAACTCTGTTGTATGTAGCATCTTTTGGAAGTTGGACTTGCTTGGAAGTAGGCCCTGTGGGAGGTGTGACCTATTTAGAGGTTGGCCATATTGGAAATAGGACCTGTTGTATTAGGCCCTGTTGGAGGTAGGAGCTGGTTGGATTTAAGCCTGTTTGGAAATAGGACTTGGTTGGTGGTAGGACCTGGTTGGATGTAGCTCCAGTTGGAAGTAGCACCTGGGTGGAGGTAGGACATGTTATTGATAGGCTCTGCTGGAGGTCGGTGCTGGTTGGTGGTGGGACTTGCTTTGAGGTAGGACCTGTTTAAATTTAGGACCCATTGGAGGTAGTACCCAGTTGGAGGTAGGTCCTTATGGGATTTAAGTCCTGTTGGAGGTAGGATCTGTTTGGAAGTGGGACCTGCTGTAAGGTAGGCCCTGAGGGACGTAGGACCTGGTTGGATATAGACCCTGTTGTAAGTAGGAACTTTTTGAAGGTAGGCCCATTTGGATGTAGGACTGTGTTAAAAGTAGGACCTGGTTGGTTGTATGACCTGGTTTGAAGTAGGCCCGTTTGACTTATGCACTCATTGGAAAAAGGAAATAATGCTTGGGCCAAGAAACATGATGAATCAGAACAGAGACATTTCCATGAAATGAAGAACCACCCTGGGCTGCTCCTATGTTGAAAATTAAAGATGACAAGAAAATGTATCTGTCTTCTCATAGATTATAGACAAGAGAAAAATATCTCCTCTGGGATGACACCTCATGGCCAGATGTGTCTTCAGATTTAGGTCTGAATTTATTTGTGAATAAAAGACATCACAAGCCCAGGACCTATTACTGTTCTAAATTTCCAGCAGATGTTTAGAAGGAGGTATTGGACTTCATAGGACTTCAATAAAGATAATTGAATAAAAGTTTATCATACAAAAAAAAAAAAGCAGGGGAATGATGGCAGTCTGTGAGAGATCACAGACAAGATAATAAAAGTTCAGATTCCAGACCCCCCCAAAAAATCTCCAAGAATGTGGACATGATATGCCATAAACATGAACTAAAATGAATGATATCAGTAAAGATGGAAAAGGGAAAGGGGAGCTGGAAGAGCAGTGAGGGAATTAAAAGTGAAACAAGATGTATTATGTGTATATATCAACTTCCCAAGATGATTTTAAAAAAGCATACACTGCACACTTGTACTTAAAACAAAACTCTAGCCACTCTGAGGTGAAGCTACATTTTCACAGAATGCTTTGGAGTCACTGAGCAAAAGTTACTCCTTACAGAACTTTGGTTATTTGCCATTCCTCCTATTATCATACTGGCTTTCACATAAATTCTTCCTAACTCTGTCTATCAATCCTTTTCCTGGAATCCATTTCTAAGAACCCCAAAGGAGAGTAACCAGTTTTAAACACTAATAAAATTCTACTTTTGTACAATAATTGATTTCATTGTCCCCCAGTACTTTAGGATTTAAACTATGTCTCTTGTATTTGCTCAATAACATTCGTTACTATAATGTAATCCCTAAGTCTAGATAGCATAAAGAGAAAAGACTTATGCAGCTCACGGTGTGGTCTCAGCAACATAGCTTCAGCCTGGTGAGGGACCCCATGGTAGGTAGAACTTTGCTTATTTGAGTGAGAAAAAGAAATGACAGAGTGAGAAGGAGAAATGAGTGAGATGAAGTTTGAGTGAGAGCAAGAAATGACAGGTGAGACACAAAGAATGAGAGGTGGGGCCATGCTTGCTCTTCATGCAACAATCCTTTCAGTAGAACTATCTCAAGGTCTGAGCAGAACTCCTCAACCCCTTCCAAAAGCAGGAACCCCATGACCTCCCACTTGGTGCCATCATATAAAAGTTTCCCTCTCCTCTCACATCACCACACGGGAGACCAACCTCCCAAAACATGAACCCTGCAGAACAAAGCACATCTGTAGCTTGCAGTGATCACCTGTGCCTGGAGCAAAGTTTTGCTGAGCTCCAAATTGCACTCTGTGGAAGAATTCCTAGAAGAGAAACTATTAAATCAAAGCGTATGAATATTTTATGGTGCTTGAGTTGTATTGCTAGCTTGCTATTCAGAAAATGTGTATTAACTCAGAGTTCACTCTGTAACATATTCTTTTATTTTTTTTACCATATTAAGCCAATGCTAATATAATCTTTAAAAAAATCTTTGGTGGTTTTATTGGTAATAAGATTATCATTTCTTTGTTTGCTAAAGAGATCAAACACTTTTTCAAATATTTTTACTTGGTTCTACTTGGGATTGTTTTCTGAATTTTGTAATTTTTAAGTTAATCTTGTTTTAGCAACATATTTAGAATTTTAGCATTTAAAATTGTTAGAGCTATGTGACTGAGGCAATGTAATATCTACAAATATTTTCTGTATGTCCAAGTTTTCCTTTATTTCTTTTAATGCTTCTCTACTTTAAAATTGTATGTTTTAAATCAGTTAAACTTATCCTACATTTTACTGTAGAGTTTTTTTTCTTTTCTGTGTCTCTTTAATATTTGTCTTGTGGATCGCTGTATTTTATTTGACATATGGCAGGGGTACAAAATAGATTAAATCTTTTGTGCCTACCTTATTTATTTGGTCAATATTCTGATTCAGAGTCTACTACGGACCAGGCATGGTGCTGGACATGATGCATAGACAGTCGTGTTGACATGAATGTTTAAACTTCATTTAGTATCAGTGACAAACAGCCTGTAACTGATTACTCTGTTGGGAACGGAGAGGGGGTAATCTGTATGGATTGGCAGCCCCAGTGTTAGGATTCTCGCTCTCCTTTTGTATGGTTTCATATCAGTTTATGCCTTATAGGAAATAGATCGCGTGATGAGAGATGTGCTCCACATTCTTAAAAACTACAAATGAGTACAAAGCATATGATCCACAAAAGAGTAGATTTTCATAGGCTTTTGGCATTATCTGCCTTTTTTCCTTTCATCTCATTACCTAAGAGGGGCCAAACATAATATTTTTCTATGCATATGTTCACATTCTTGAAAGCTTATACTGCTTATACAACTTCACATTTTAACATCATGCAATATTTGTATGACATCAATTATTTAGTAGGCATCAACTGTATCTAATAGCTACATACAAGGTTTTAAATAAGCCAATTACTGTGTTCACTGCAGAGTAATGCCTCTTCTTAAATAAACAGGTATAGTTGCATAGATTCCTTAGCTGTGATATGTCCAGTTTTAAAAACATGTATTTTGTCAAAGTGAATACATGCAAGCACACAAAACCTTTGGCTCTCAAACAAATTTTTGTTTAAATTGCCAGGCAAAGTCTTCTGTTTTTTCTTTCTATTTATTCTAAAACAATATGTTCAACAATTGCTAGAGTCCCAAATACAAAAATTAACTATAAAAATGAGTTGCCATCAGTTATAAAGTTTAAGGCATTCTAGTGACTATGGCAGATCCATTTTATTCTTAGAGTCTATATTTGAATGTAACAGTTTACATCTTTGAGCAAGTTTTCTCCCCTCATTTTTTCCCAAAAACTCCTAAATACATGCTATTAAAAAGCCAAAATATAAAAACAAAGCAAAAATGGAAAAAGTAATTTCTCTCTTTCTGAAGCTGCACCCAGTTTTACCTCTTTTCTGAGCCTAAACATAGGTCACTATTTTCATGCCCCTTCAGTCATACTTTTTACCCACTTATTTTCTACACTTGATCTTAGCCAAAAGGCCGAGAAGCGATACCCACTTATTTTCTAAGTCCTTTCAATCTTATTGCATCCTTAGTCAGTTAACTTGATAGTTTTTTGCTGTTTTTGTTTTTTTTGAGACAGGGTCTCGCTTTGTAGTTCAGGCTGGCCCTGAGCTCACTATGTAGCCCAGGCAAGCCTGGAACTCAGCAATCCTCTTGTCTCTGCCTCCCGAGTGCTGGGATGACAGGCGTGAGCCACCACGCCAGGCACTGTGGTATGAGGTATTGATGGCTGGTGGGTGTGCATCACCACGCCCAGCATTTTATGTGGTTACCAGGATCAAACTCAGGGTCTTGCGCTTTCGAGGCAGGCGCTGGAACCACTGAACTAAATCTCCAGCCCAACTTGATAGAGTTTTTGAGGTTTTATTTGATTTGCCTCCTCTATAGTAAGGTTCCTCTGCCTTCTGAAAGACTTTCTACCAATTCATTTGTTTTTCTAGTTACTTCTCTCACTTTTTCTTGATTACTGGTTTCTCCATTTACCTCACTAGTCATTTAAGTGTATGACAGAGACACCTAAATTCATTAAACCATTTGCTGGATTGGGCAGCCTATTCCCTCCCAGTATGTCAAGCTATCTGAAGAACCCTATCTCCCACTTCAGACTTCAGGCACATATGCTGATCGCTGTTAGTACTGTACATGCCTACTGATCTCCATGCTTAGTAGAAACACCTAGTTTGTTTAGCAAACTGTTTAGACACTGGGTATTCGAATTATGTAAATTTTTTTCTTTTTTGAGACATGGTCTTGCTTTGTAGTTCAGGCTGGTACTGAGCTCACTATGTAGCCCAGGCAAGCCTGGAACTCAGCAATCCTCCTGCCTCTGCCTCCTGAGTGCTGGGATTACAGGCGTGAGCTACCACGCCCGGCACTGTGGTATGTGGTATTGATTGCTAGTGGGCATGAATCACCACGACCAACATTGTATATGGTTACCAGGGATTGAACTCAGGACCTTGCGCTTGTGAGGCAGGTGCCGGAATCACTGAGCTAAATCTCCGGCCCCACTAATTATGTAATTTAATGAGAAATGTATAAACCAAGAAATCTGAAGGTGAAAAAATTTTATTTTCATGAAAATGAAGATGATTGTTTTGGAAAAGCTCTATCTTCGATGATAACTTAAAGAAAATCACAGTCCAATTTGGTGAAAAATAAGTCCCAAAATGTCCTTGAAATGAAGGTGGATTTTACATTGCAACTGCTAGTAGTAGATAAAGCTGTAATGGGAATCTGAATGATGCTATATGGCTTAAAAGGCAAAGCTGAGTTCCAATCGACAGTAGATCCACAGATAAAGAAAGGTTTGGGCCTCCACAAAGGAGAATTTAGTGAAAGTACATAATGCTTGTTATGTCAACTAGCACATTTCGTGTATCTGGGTGGGTCCTCACAGAGGGCCCTTGGACACCACATACGGTCTCTTGCCCCTGCTACTGTGGTGTTCTCACTGCTCCACTTCCCAGCCGCCATGAGCTAGCCAGCTTTGCCTTATCAAACCTTTCAGCCAGCTGACAAGGGACTGAATCCCCTGAAAATGTGAGTCAAACTAAACTTCTTCTTTAAATTACAGATGAAACATACTGCTTCCCAGTGACAGGAAGTTGACCAATACAAAAATTAATACCAGAAAACTGGTTGCTCTGTGTAACTGTACCTGACTACATGGCTAAGATGCTTTGGAAATGGCTTGTGGGAGAAGTCTGGAAAGGTTTGGAAATGCAGTCTAGAAGAGGAACCTGATTGGTGATTCTAATCAGAGCTCAGAAGAACAGAAAGCTAACAGGAATGTGAACAGTAAAGAGTAGACTCAGGTGGTTTTCATTCTGAACAAATGTTCCATTGGCAGTTGGGCTAGAGGCTGTGTGTATTACACTCTGCTAACCAAAAATAATTGTCCACATTTTGTCAATGGATCTGGCCTCTGAGAACTAAGCAGCTTTATTCCTCTACACTGTTTAGCTATGACATTTCTTTTTTGTACTCAGCCAACCATGGACTGAATTCCCTGAAGCCCTGAATAAAATTATTAAATAATTAATAATAATTAAATCTCTTCTTTAAGTTACAGGTATCAAGTATTATGTTCTAGTGACAGAAAAACAAAAATATATATACATATTTTAGGTTGACTACCCATCACTTTTATGAGTCATGCTTCTACTGACCCTATTAATTAACCAAATGCTGTGCTAGTTGCTGGGTGTAAGAGGTCACCTTCTGTAGGAATCTGTTGTAACACAAAGCCTCTTCTCTTCTTGTTTTATCAACTTCAGCAACTGATTTTTCCAACAGCTTGAATATGGCTATTAAAGAAATACTAAGTCTTTTAAGATCTTCACAAGGATAGCTGCTTCATTCATCACTGAATCTTTCATCTGGAGCTTCTTTTTCTTCAATGTGCTTTTCACACTGTAAATACTTGAAAAAAAAGTTGAGATTTAAACTAGTAAAAATAGTAGTCTACAAATAGCTCAAGAATTAGAAGTCAGGCCTGAATGGATTTCACAGGAAAACTTCCTTATCTAAAGACATAATTAACTCTTAGTAATTAGTGGAATAAACTCAGCTAATAATTATAAGAAAATTATCAATTTATATTGGGTTCTTGAAAATAATTTAAATTCTAACACTATACTTTTCCACTCACCTTTTAAATGCCCTTTAAAATCTTTTTACAGTTAAGCAGTAATATCCAGGATAAAATGGTTAAAAAAATAAAGACTTTATATTCATAAACGCCTCATTCCTCTCCCCTCCCGTACCCTTATCCCAGCCTACCAGGATTAGACCAGTAGATTTCATTCTTTTGATTTAATAAGTTTCCCCATAAAGGAGGAATAATAATTCCTTGGGAGGAACAGTAAAATAATAATTTACTTGAAATTTCTTCCAATAATTAATATACACAATTTGTTTTCTTCTGTTTAGGTAGTTAACACCAGCAATAGGAGTTTTGTGGAAGGATTTTTTTTTTTTTTTTTTGAGACAGGGTCTTGCTTTGTAGTTCGGGCTGGCCCTGAACTCACTATGTAGCCCAGGCAAGCCTGGAACTCCACAATCCTCCTGCCTCTGCCTCACAAGTGCTGGAATTACAGGCATGAGCCACCACGCCCCGCACTGTGGTGTGTGGTATTGATTGCTGGTGGGCGTGAGTCTCAAAGTGTCTCCATACCTTGCTCTGATACGTTACTTACCCCCTTTCTTTGATGGCTTCAGGAGGAGTAATTGGGCAAAGAGGAAAAGAGACAATGAGCTCTTTTTAAGAAAAATGAATCCCAGAAAAAAAAAAACAAAACATCTCATTATAAACACCACTAACAAATACCTCTGATCACAGACCAGTTGGATAATGAGAAGTGATTTAGAAGTCCCTATTTGCCACAAGTGGAGTTTGATTAAAGAAACCAGTATCTTTTTTTTTCAGACTTCTTTAAAAATACTCTGAAGTAGAACCATCTATCATAGTCTAAACTATTCCAAACTTTAAAGCAGCACACAAAATTATGATAAATTTATTGCTTAAGATTTATTGTAGCTGGCATATAATGAACTAGTATAGCAAGTGTATTAGAAAAAGGTTAATTTTACAGAAAGCTAGAATAAACAAAAAAAATTGAGCCCCAAAGCTTGCCACATCTTCCAGTGGCTCATTCACCTTTTTCCTAACACATTGCCTTCAATGACTCCAAGATCAGACAAGCAAGGCTAGGAGTGGCCGGTAAGACATTTTATTTTTCATGTTGCCCATGAAAAGGAAAATTGAAGTTTACTGGACTATTTTATAAAACAAATACTTGGTTTATCTACAACTATATTATAACCATCTACTATAACTTTAATATGCTATGAGATCAGTATGAAAATTCATAATATCATGAGACATAACTGATCGTACTTGTGATGTACTCAGATGAAATTGGGTGCATTCAGGGTTGTATGGCCATAAACTTTGTGATGTATTCAATGTCAAGTCCTGAGTCAGAAATACAGCATTTAATTTTAAAGCTATTCCTAAAGAAAGCCATAATCTGATTGATAAATATTCTTTGTATTGTAATTTCTAGGAAATTTTGAGTCAAAATAAAAGACCCTTCATCTTTTGATTTTGGAATAAAATGGAGCAAATCTCCAAGTAAAAATAATCGTTATCACAACATTAAATTCATCTTAAATTAAAATTGTGAAATAGAAACAAATATCTTGGATCATATTACTCTTTTCTATTCTACTCTCCAGTTCAGTTTTTCAGTATCTGGTATTGATACGTTAGTAATCCCCAGTGGTTTGGTAGCATTCTATGACTATGCCCTTCTCTTCCAGCCTCCCAGTGCCACCCCGAAGCATACACACTGGACCTTTCCTTCCTGGAAATGAAGTAGGATGGTTTTAAAAAATCTTTCCACAGGACCGATTGCTCAGTGATTGCTCAGTCATGCTTACAGCCCACTGTTAGTTTGGTTAACTGCTCACACGTACTACCAGGTCCTTAGGAAAACCTTGTGAAAAAAGCCTTTCCACACCTGTTTCAGAGTCTTCAAAAGGACAGAATACCTTAACTGTAGCTTCCTTTACCTACCAGAGAAGGACAGATAAAAGTGGCAAGCTGAGAAGCAAGCGTGTTAAGTGACAGCTAATGCGAAGAGGCAATGTAGTGTAAAGAGATAAAGAAGCAACGCATAAAAGATAGTTGAGTTCTGTAACTGTCTCTTAGAAAAGGTGATCACTGGGGTTGATTAACTGTGAAAGCCATTTTAAATTTTAAGGTCATATATAAGTGATTTTTCATGCAAATTAAAGTACTGGATTCTATTGATAGCAAAGGGATTTAAATAAAGAACTTCAAAGGAAATTATTTAAGATCCCAAACATTAATTGAGCTTCATCTAGTTTTAGAATTATATCTCAATTTTTTATTGTCTTCTCCTGTTTTGAAAACAAATTTGATAAAAATGTCAAATTCACTTGAGCTAGAAAGAATACTAAAATTTGTACATGTTTTCTTGGCCTTGCTCACACATAAATTTTTGAGTCTAAATTAATTTCTTCTTCCCTTAAAAATATTACTGTAGTGAAATTCCTCAGGATTTACTTTTCAAATTGTATACACATATTGTTAAATATCTGACATTAGAAATATAATATTATACTGTAAATTAAAACAGTGACAGCAGACTTTGCAAGAGCAGTAGCTCACATATTACATGCTCTACTGAGGACAACGGGATCATTATTAGTTTCTAGGCCCTACATTCTTTTGTGTCCGATGCTTAACTCTATAGTAGTATCTTCCATGAACTAGTTCAATACTTCACTCTCAAAATGTAATTGTTAAAGATACATCGATCTTAGTGGTTTTTAGTGGCCTTCTTCAATTTGAAATAATGGGTAAGTTCAGACCATCACTTCTTCTTTTAAGTTTTATGACTAAAATAGAGTTGTGTTTTATGGCCTACAAATATGATATTTTGTGGAGTTTGCCAGCAGTTTAAGAATACCTTTCAAGTCTGGAATCAGAGGTTTAAGATGAATAATCCTATATTCAAGAATATATAAATTTCCAAATGATCTGAAAGGCAGCTAAATGTATAAGCTATATTGTATAAGTGAGCCATATTTTTCTAATTTTCCATACAATTGATTTTTCTTTTATTGGTAGAATAAGTTTTTATTCACATATAGGGCCAGAATTATTCCCATAAACTTCTTCCAGCACAATTTTTTTTTTTCTAGGAGAGTTTCCTTAGTAAATTTTACACGGACAGCTACAAGGAATGTTTAGTTGTAAGAAATTCTAAAAGGATGTCAGTAATTATCCAGTCTTAATTTCTAAAAGAACAACTGAAATAAGAAAATTTAGATTCAATAACAAGTAAGGCTATGCAATATACAATAGAAAAAAAGCTGGCAAGTTCTTTGTATCTTTTTAAAAATATTAGATTTTCATTTCAATGGAACATATAACATGTTCTTTAAGGAGCAGAATGAGAATTTGCTCTCTATAAGAGAAATAGAGGAAGTCTCTTGTTGAAATCTTGCTTCTGGTAGACTTCAAAGATTCTGCAGTTGTATCACTTCACTTTGATAAAATTTGGTTTCTTTTTTTACCAACATATGAATACAGCATTATACCCTGGATGTGGTACACAGGATAATGAATCTGTAGTAAAACCATTTCAACACTGTAATTAATGTAAGTTACTTTTTATCCAGGAAAAGCACATGTCAGGTACAGTTAATTTTCATAGTGGTATAAATGTCACAAGACAGCTTGGGTGTAAATTCGGCTCATTTTATGATTTTTGACAACCCACAACTTAAGAGTCCACCTAAAATAATTCTACACCAGGGACTTCCTTTTGGTTGTATTTGGCTAAGCAGATCTATACATTAGTGATGATGATTAAAGTCCAGTTAGAAGAGATAAAAATCGTGCTTAGTGTCATAAAGCCACCATGCTACCTATGCGTTTGTGAAGTAATTTATTTCGTATAAAATTCAGGTCAGACCAGAAACAAAATTACCCTTTACTCATAACTTCAATCCCGTTCCACCCCCTCAAGCAAGTAGAAAGAACAAAAGTATTGCGGATTTCTTTGAAGAGGTTGGTATTGTGTTTATTTTGCTTCTTTTTCTACAAGTAAGACCTTTCTTGGCCTTTAAAGTGCATTTTAGAAAGGTGGCTGATGTGTTTTTTGCCACCGATAAAACAAACACATTTAACAAAATGAATGCATGCTCCTTTTGGACTGCAAGATTACTTTTTAGTTTTCTATTTGAAGCCCAGGAAACTACATGAGGTCATTTCTTTTTCTCCGCCAACAGCACACTGCTCTCCCCACCCCACGTGGCGTGCTGTGCAGAAAGAGCAGCGCGCTTAAGTCTCCCAACTCCGGGAATGTCCGCGGGCCACACGCCCCAGAGTGGTGAACTAGACAGGGCAGGGCGCGGTCAGCAGGGCGTCCGGGCTCCGCCACCGGACTGG
>PVIC010016701.1:0-33601 GCA_004025085.1 Thryonomys swinderianus | reverse complement strand
GTGTAATTATTATGCCCTTAAAATATGTACCAACAAAAATACTTTTAAAATATTGGTATCATTTTTCCTTAAATTGCATAAGTATTTGCAGTGCTGAAGAGAGTAAAACAGTCAAAAACTCTCCTTCTTAATGTAGTACAGTGGAAAACCAGACATGTTAAGCTTTGATAGACCTAAGTGTGAATTTTATCCCCAACCTGCTAAATGTGAACACTTGGGCAAGCTACCAAATCACTCCAAGGAATCAGATTCTTTATCAGAAAATACTGAGTTTTACATTAAAACTGCTTACAAACAGCATTTCTCCTTCTACTTAAAAAACTGACCTCGAGATAATTAACTGTGACCCCTGGGTAGCTAAATAAAGATAAAATGGTTAACTTTGTTACTAGGCAACAGGGTTTGTGGTAAAAACGACCTCTGATACACTGCATCTCATCTGAAAAGCTGCATGGGAATATCTGATAGGAAGCCAAATTGGGGGACTTCTCTTGGTGTAAAAAACAATTTTGCCGGCCGGAGATATAGCTCTGTGGTTCAGGCACCTGCCTTGCAAGTGCAAGGTCCTGAGTTCGATTGCGGTGACCACATACAATGCTGGGCATGAAGACTCACACCCACCAGCAATCAGTACCACATACCACAGTGCCAGGCGTGGTGGCTCACACCTGTAATCCCAGCATTCAGGAGGCAGAGGGAGGAGGATTGCTGAGTTCGGGGCTTGCCGGGGCTGCATAGTCAGCTCAGGGCCAGCCTGAACTACAAAGCGAGACCCTGTCTCAAAAAAAAAAAAAAAAAAATGATTTAAAAACCATTTTGCACATCCCATTAGGCTCCCGGGAGCTACGCCTACGGAGCTGTGACCAGTGGTATCATCTCCTGCGAGGAGGAGGCTGGTGAGCCAGGGACCGTTTCTGCATCGGCCTGATGTGGACATCATAGCTATGCACCAGGCTGCCATCTGCGGGGAGGCTCATGCCCAGGGGCTGCAAGGTCTGCTGCGGGGAAGGCTGCAAGTTGTTCTGCTTCCAGAAGAGAGATCTGTAACCCACCGCTCTGTAATGGATTTATGGCATTAAATGTTCAGTTAAGCTTCAATTTCCTTTGGGGACATGGCACATACTAGGGTGCATAGATTTCAACACCAAAGTAACATATGTAAATTTCCCGGTACCCACGTCTGCTTCCTCTCAAAGGTCTGGCTTCTCCAACTTTTACAAGTCACATTCAGAATGTCCTTATCTCAAGCGTAGCTCTAATTCAAACATTTACCCTACTGCCCACTGATCTCCATATTTCCTTTCCAGCTGTGTCAACAATCCAAGTTCAGCCGCATCCTCCACTAACAACCTTTAGCTCCTTCACACAAACCAGGAAACCTCACTAACCTCTCATTCATGCTTATATGGTAATAAGATACTAGACGATGTGAAGTCACATGTTTATTTACTGAACAGTAAGTCCTTTAAAGCCAAGAGCTTTGTTGATCTGAATGAATAAAGATTCATTGCATCCCTTGATGAGAAGGCAGTCACAGATCATACAAGTGAGATACAAGGTGCTGTTTTGAAGTATTTATTCCTGGATCATTTCGCCACCCACAAAAATATACTCAGAGAGTTTTCTACATAGAAGTATTAAAAAATTACATCTTGCTTTGCCTTTAATAACATGTTGCTTATTGCTTCAGCTTACAATAATTTCAAGATTTGTGAAGGTCACGCTGTCTCTACACACAGCCAAAGCATCTAAATAAGAACTCAAAGTTAATCTGTGTTTCAGAAACATCCTACTGTAAATTGATGCTATTTCCCTATAGACGTGGCTAATATTACACTAAAAGAACAAACATTTCCTTATCTATTCCATCAGCTAAGTTTCTTTCCAGATGTATTTGAAATAAAACACTGGAAAATCCATATTAATTAAAGATAGATGAAATGTTACTTAACACATGCGGTTTCTAAATTAATAAGCAGCTGAGAAATAAAAGACAGGAAAGTTAACTCCAGGGAAAAATAACACATGTAAGTTTTTTTCAAGTTGTGAGATTTCAGTAATCTTAAAGCACTAAAATAAATTTAATAAATTACATGACACAAACTTCTAAAATTATTAGAGAAAATAATCAGCACTGTTCCCAAAAATATTTCTAAAAACTTCTGATCTTGTATAGTTTCTTAGTAGCCATTTTTGGAAAGCGCTATCATTACACGTCTCCACGGTGGGATGTTGAGAGCCGTCCACTACTGGGTCTACCGAAAGACAGGCTTGGGTGATTATGTGAAGAATAGTGTGAGTCTGTTTGGCAATAAATAAATAAATAAATAAATAAATGAAAAATGAATGAATGAATGAATAGAAAATGACATACAAAGGCTGTGAGAAACTAAACATCCAGGCAGGGCACACTTTCTACTGCATCGGGAAAGGAGAAACATGCCAATAATTGTGTCCATGGACCAGGGGGCTGCATCATTCGATGCCTTTCTTACAACCTATCCTCGGTAGAAGTACATGGAAATGAGACTGAGACTACCAGGAGCAGTTTGAAATCAAATCATGGGACATTTTGGGCAATAAGTTATGTTAGACAGAAGAGACTGATTTTGTCATAGAGATATAAGGTTCTTTTAGTACCAAATGAATTGGTTAGTGAGTGGATATTCAAACACTGGATCCGACCGGAGAGCTTTCAGGGAAGCCCCGGCCTTCCCTTCACTCTGCCTTCATTTCGAGTGGGCGACAGGGAGAGTGCGGTGGACAGCTGGGCTGCGAAGCTTTGCTTTGCTTACACAGTGTGGTGTGTAAACTGCTTCTGCTTTAGGTGTCCACAGGGCTAAACCGGTGATTCCAACAGTGGTGTCTTTACACTGACACATTCATCAGGTGAAGTTGAAAAGTTAATGAGGAGAAAAAAAATACATCAACTCCACTGGAGCTCTTGAAATTTTTTCTGCAAATATAATTAATTTTTTTTTCCTGTGTTTTGTTTCCCATCTTTTTTTTTTTTTTTTTTCTTGAAGGAGCAAAAGCTCCAGAATGGCCAGAAACCACAGAGGCCTACATCATGTGTGCTGTTTTGAAACAGTGAAACCCAGTGTTGAAAATAAACACCATAAAAGGCTTATCTCTTGGGAACCTTAATGGACACAATCATTGAATTTACCTTTTAAAGGATTTATATGATCTATAGTAAAAGGGTAGAGGAATGGTTCATAAAGATAGGAAAGATAGTATAATATTATATATTTATGATTCTTAAAATGAGTCGGTTATTGATATAACAGTATACTATGATTGGTTAAGAGGACTCTTTTTGTAAGGAAATCTAAATTTTCTATCCATACTGTTGAAATTTCTAGGCCAGATCATTCTCTGTATTCAGTGATGTTTCTTCTTGCAATTAACTTTTCATGGTAAATATCATATTAGCATCAAAGACTTTAGTGTTAGGAATTGTGAATTCCATGTTTCACTAAAAAGGAAAATGAATTACAAAGTGTTTTTATAGTCTAAATAAAAAACAAGTATGAGGCTGGGGATATAGCTCAAGTGGTACTGTGCCTACCTTGGAAGCCCAGGGGCCCGGGCTCAATTCCCGGTTCAAAAAAAAAAAAAGATTTGGCCTAGGGAATCTGGGCTAACAGAAGTGAATCCAAGGCATGAATAAAATGTCAATATTTCATAAGAAATAAAATCATAATATGTTCACTAGAAAGGCTTTTAGAATGAATAAACATGAAAAAATCAGAGTTTTCATGCCACATATTTTGGAAAAACAAGAAGTCTGGAAAAAATTAGAAATGTAATGTTATTGAGATTTTAAATTTTGTTCTCCATTTAATAAAATCCACATAATTAGAATTTCCTTTGCTCAAATTAAAATATTATCTATTTTGAGTATTTTGTCTGGAGCAGATAAAATTATTAGCATTTTGTTTCCCATGAACTTTATAATTTATGTATGGTTATATAACTAATGCCACAAAATTAAATGTCCTTAAATTCTTATTGCAATTATCTCTCATGCCATTAAAATAGCACTCAGGTACTTTTAAAAAATAAAAATTTCTATGAAATTGATCTGTCAGAATTCAATTAACATTTATATTTGAGGTTGATGACTCTTAGAGGTAAAAACATAAAGTCAAAGGTATGAATAGTTTAACAAAAATTAAAATTCTATTTCAAAATATCCATACTAATAACAATAATCATAGTAATAGTAACTATGATTATATTATTACATCATATAGCATTATATGTTAAAACCATTTCCTTCCACAGTGACAGAATAAAAATGAAGTAAAATAACATGTGAAACTGGAAATTGTAGCACATGCCTGTAATCCTACTACTGAGAGGCTAAGGGAGGAAGATTACAAGTTCCAGTCCAGTCTGAACAATTTAAAGGAGTCTGTTTAAAAAAAAATAGGGAGTGGGGATGTAGCTCAGTGTGAACCTCCTGGGTTCAACCTACAGAATCCCCATTTGGCATTTGTTTATATATTTACATATGCATTTTGATGGATATTTCAAATTTCTCCATTTTCTTAGGCTGTCTAAATTTATCCGATGTTGTTTATTCATGAACTTGCATGTTTTTATATTGGGTGCAGAATTTTTTTGTTAGTAAACATCAGTTATTTCCTTCCCTCTCTTTCTTTCTTTCTTTCTTTCTTTCTTTCTTTCTTTCTTTCTTTCTTTCTTTCTTTCTTTCTTTCTTTTTCTTTCTTTTTCTTTCTTTCTTTCCTTCTTTCTTTCTTCCTTTGACACAGTCTAGCTATGTAGCCAGGCTGGCCTTGAACTCACAGTGATCCTTCTGAGTCCTGGGATTACAGGCATGCACTACCACACCTCTTTCATATTTGTTGAGAATGCCTCATTAAGAGACTTCATGTCACTTGTTTTAGTTAATTAACATACTGACATGCAGTTTATTGTCAAGCATTTTTCTTATTGATTTGTTTAAAATATTGACTAGAAAATAGAGTAATATGAACCTTAACGGTATTAGTTTCTGTGTACAATATAGAATTGCTTAATTGTTCTCTGATATGTAAAGGATTCTTTTGACATATAAATAATTTTAAATACATTTTTAGATGAATAAGAATACAATTTATGATTCCTATCTTTATATATATTCATGTGGTTTCTTGTCTAAGACAAGATATTTTATGAAGAATCTCTAAATCTACTCTTCCAAAGATACACTACCCATTAAAGCTAACTCACATCAAACTATGGAAGCAACTCTGTTGATAAAATAAGATAAAATAAGAACTGTAACATCATAAAACTAGGTCATATATTTATATTAAAAGACAAAATAAGAAAACTTGATGATTTTCATAAATAAACATAACTGACTGCATGACTTATTTAAGGACCATAATACATCTCTCAGTTGGCACTTGAAAAGTTTAAAATAAAAACAAGCAAATAATAACTTTACTATAGATAACTATAGAATAACTTGCATATATAGATATTTAGTCATATTGATGTTTCACCTGTGACAAAGTACAGACTACCAACAGTTTAAAAATTAATGCAACATTTTTATTAAAAACATTAGTTATGGTTACTTGACAATGTAATAAGTGCAGTCAGTAGGAGTATTTTGAAAATCAACTAAAATATTTAACAATCTAGAACCAAAAATATAACACTAAATGCATTAAAAATTTTATCCACCAATTGATTTTAATGAGAAATCACAGGTGTGGGTCAGGGGGAACATGAAAAGTTAATAATACCTGTGTAATGTTCAATACCTTCAAAAGGTAAATTAAACCACCGCATGTGTTAGGAGTTCTACGTATGGACACGGGTGAATTGTATTTATAGATCACTTACCTCATAATTATATTCCCATTTACCTGCCTTCTGATAAAGATAAACAAAGAGGGGGATTAAGTCAAACCTATCAGCTTCTGTGATTTCAGTAAACATTAATTCAACATATTTCACCAGCTAAAAGTACCTTATATTGTGGTCCTAGGAAATATTTTATATAGATGGATATAAAATAGCAATAATTTTCTCAGTTACATGAAAAACATGACATTTTTAGTGCCATGTTTTGCTGCCTTTTCTCTTTGTTACATAGTGTTTGTTGAACATAAGTGGTCTGATCTAAAATGAGATCCTCACTCTGTATGTAACTACCTAGATGTTTAAAAACAAATGTGATCAAGTCATCACAGTGTAGGAAAATGTGACTTTAAGACATATTGGACCACAACTATGATATTCACACAGCATACAAGAAAATTTGGACAAAATAAAGTGAATAAATGTCAGATTTTCATAGAAATAATTTAAAGTTGCTTGGTGAAGTGAAATTTACTATTTTTCTCTTTTGTTTTCAACTATGTGGCAATGGCTATGAGACTTAAGTGCTTGATTGATTTACTCAAGTGATTCGAGATAAGGTAGATATCCTGTAGTTTTGTTTATCTGGAAATGAAACAGATTAGGTTAGTTATGAAGTGACATCAACTTTGGGCATGGTGGCACATAACTGTCACACCAGCACTTGGGAGATTGAGGCAGAAGGATCACAAGTTCAAGACTAGCCTGAACAACTTAATGACTTATAAGAATTTATCTCAAACACAAAACATTAGAAAATACAGAGAAGAGGATCAGTACTAGATTTAAGACCCAGGACTACAAAAAAGCAACAGCAAATTAAACTCATAGTTATTTATTAAAGCAGTTATTTATTCAGGATCGTGAGAAACCCTACATTTCAAATCAAAGTTAACCAGTTATGCGTTTCTTATCCACATGTTCCAGTTACATTCAACTAAAATGAGAAGCAACTGGATATTAATTATACTGTCAGCATGTGCAGATGAACTTTGTAAAAATTACATTGTAATCATGCAGTAGTTTTATGACTCTAAATGGGGCACATTTAACATAAATCTCTTCTGTTAATAAGAAAGACAAATTTCATGTAAATAAAAATTGGTACAGGAATCATTGTTAGCAATTAATTAGTTCATTACAATATTTTACATTTAGCCTATTAGAACATCTCTAATGAAAGCATTTAATTATTTGTAGCTTTTGAATCACCTTAGAAGGCAATGTAGTGTAGTAGAAAACCTGGTAGATTTAGTGTGGGAAACCTGGTAGTGACAACTTAGATGAGACCTTCACTCTGTGTTCCAGTTTACTAATGTGAAAAACAAGTGAATAAAAATATCTATCTTTGCTGGGCGTGGTGGCTCATGCCTGTAATCCCAGCACTCGGGAGGCAGAGACAGGAGGATTGCTGAATTCAAGGCTTGCCTGGGCTACATAGTGAGCTCAGGGCCAGCATGAACTACAATGTGAGACCCTGTCTCAAAAAATATATATATATCTATCTTACAAGGCTCTTTTCAGAACTACAGAAGAAAACAGATAAAATTATAGCACCTGATTAACTATTTTTTCTTTCTTTTTCCTCTCCGTTAAGACAAATGGAACCAAAGCAGCTGGACAAAAGTCGTATTTTGAAGCATCATGACACTGCTTCCATTTTTCTCTGGACAGTCCCACAGTTCTGCTCCTACTTGTCACTTTCTTTCCAAACACAGCAGGAACTATGGGAGATAAGGGTGATGGGATATTTCATGTGCTCACACTGTGAGATTCCAAACTATACTGGTAATATCTAGTTCCTAGATCCTACCTCAGATGCTAGAATGGCAATCTTTGAGCTTAAAGGCTGGAGAGAACAACTTTCAGGTACATTTATACTCTCCCACTGTATATTAGCCCATTTTTACTCCACCTTGACACTGCACTATTTCTGACCTTTGTCAAAGACTAATTTTGTCCTCGAGTGACACCAGTACCAAGTAGCACTCGTCCACTTCCAGCTGCTGGCACAGGGATGACAGTGATTCTGAGCACAGCTCTCCCATCTCAGCTCAGCACCTCTCGGGCTTTCGCTCCTTTCCTGCTCATTTTCCAAGGTGTATTCATGGCATCTGCCAACTTGGGATGTTTTAAACAGTCCACAAAAACCGTGACAGATCCACAGATGCTCGGTTCCTGTCTGCACTGATAAGTGTTTGTTTTGTTTTGGTTGCCGGAGATAGGGTCTTGCTACATAGTTCAGGGTGGCCTTGCATTCATTGTGCAGCGCAGGCCGGCCTTGATTCTGAAGCGATCCTCCTGCTTCAGTTCCCTCACCCCCAGAAGAGATAGTGATCACAGAAAACAAAAGACGGTTGTCTAAAAGAGTAAGATACTGTGAAGGCACAGAAACAGAACACACTGTTGCAACATATGGAGGATTCCAAATGTTTTTCATTAATTGTGTTCCAGAAGAAGATCTTAGTTATGGAGATTCTGCTAATATCATATAAATGTTAGGCTCCAAATGAACCCTACAAAGTCAGTTTCAAATCCTATAAGAATTCAGTAAATTTTCCTGATATTTTAACAAAATATGAAGTCATGCAGATTAAATGAGTTGTACAAAGCTTTTGAAAAAGAAAACCTTGTTAAAATACAGCATCAACCAAAACTTTGCAGTTGACTGTGATCCTTGGGGCATATTTCCGGATTTCAGCAGAGACTGCATCTGTGAAGCCTATGTATTGTACTATTTATCTTGTAAAAGTAGTTTTGCTTGTCAATACACTCGCCAGGCAAAGAGAACTGACAGGAAGCTATTGCTGAGGCTGTTGCCACAGGTAGAGAAAACATTTCTTTTTTCTTAGCTCCATCTGATGGTGGAACTGGTTTTTGCACACTGCCTGGCTGTAATTTCCTACCAATAATTTTGTTGTTTCCTCTGCCCTCACCTCTGTCTGAAAGGGATGCTGTAGCCTCAGCTTGTTTTATGTCATGAATAAATTAAACTCAATAAGACATTTATTCATAGTTAAAAATATCTTTCATCAGAGTAAATAAGTCTTGTCGTATAGTAAATCTTAGGTTGAGAACTATAAATATGAGTTTACAATGGTACAACATTTAAAATTGGAGATGAGTACATTGTCAGTATTGTCCCACATGTACATCCTTACGCATGCCACTCAGAAAATCATGGCTTGCCCTGGTCTAATTTATGTTGACATGGGCCTGAGACCTCAAATAGGAAGTACATACCAATGATTACTCCTATGTTGTACTAATGAACCAGGTCATATACTTATATAATTTGAGATCCTAATATTAGATATGAACATGAATACTTAAAATACAGTTTGCCAATGCAGAAAAAATAGCTTGGAATTTGGTTTTAACATGTAAAACTAAGATTAACAATTAAATAATAAGAAAGTTCCAGAAATACTATACCTCCGCATCATATTCCCACAGCTGGTTTCCTCTCATGTGGTGGCATTTTAACATGATTACAGGTCCATTGAGTCTGGATACATCCAAGCACAAGTCATCAGTTCTGATTTCTTTGTCCGCCGTATAAGAAAACACCTGAAAACACAACACTCCACTAATAAAACCATATCTACTTCACAACAGAAGTCACAGTGCAGCAGATCTGTCTGGGAAAGGTTTTGCATCAGATAAATATGATTTCAGATGATTTCTGCTGTCTGATCTGGAACAAGTTGGCACAGCTCTCTGTCTTTTTTCTCAACTGTAAAAAGAACAGTGGTATCCATTTTACAGTTTTGCTAAAACCTCCATTTAACCAAGCGAACTACTAAATGCCTGCTCTCTGCTGGTGCTTTATTTCATGCATGACCCTTGCCTATAAAACAAAAGCAAGTTAAATAAAGGGATATTTGTACCTTGGCTGGCGCTCAATAACTTCATGACCAAGTCCCCACCTCCAGAGAAGAAGATCGAATCTAGAAGTTTAATTTTTTTTCAATAACATAAAAGTACCCTGTGTAATGTTTATTCTGTTAATAGTATTGAAGGTCATAGAATTATCTTTTCCAGAGATCTCATTAGTGGTAGGCTCATCTATTATATTCTTAAATGGTTCTGGCTCAGCTCAACTACAACACTTCTCAAAGTACCCAGGAAATGTCAAGGTGGATTAGGGACTCACTGTTAAAGAACTCAAATCGAACCTATAATTACCTTGTATTATTTTGTACTTAATGGGAATAACTTATTTATAACATTCATTGTCAAAGTTTCTTAAGGTTTACTGGCAACATAATGATAATTTCTTTCTCTTCTTTTAGCTATAACAAGTGTAGTTCTGCATTTGGTGAGGGTTTTTTTTTTTCTTCTGTTTTCTTCCTTGCAGTGTCAGAGTGGGTATAATGGGAAAGATCATTTTAGCATTTTGTTTGTTTTCCCAAGCATTCTGAAGAAATCAGGAAATCAGCTCTCTAAGTAACTTAAAAGCTCTGGAACTCTAATCTGCCAGCTGAACAAGTAGGTCTTGAGAGCCTTCTGCAAACTGCTAGTCAGGGTTTCTCTGAAAATCGTAAGTGGGAACAGAATACTATAAATTTAACACTGTAACCAAGAACTCGCTTAACTTCACCTCTGAAAAAAATTGTTTATAATAGTTACATATTCAACCCAATAATATAGACTTTTGGGAAATGTCCAATATTTATTTAATTGGATTATATAAAATATAGACCGAATGAATGTAATGAAAAGAACATTTCTCCTTATTATTATTTTATGTTCATACTGTCAAGGAAAAACATGCAATCAAAGAACAAACTAAAATGTAATTGTATTCTTTCCAAACAGTTTAGTTTTTTAAAAGCACAATTCTAATCTTTTTTTATTAAAACAAATGAATGTTGGGCTGGAGGGTTAGCTCAGTGGTTCTGGCGCCTGCCTCGCAAGCCCAAGGTCCTGAGTTCGGTCCCGGTAACCACATATAATGCTGGGCGTGGAGACACACCCACCAGCAATCAACACCGCATACCACAGTGCAGGGCGTGGTGGCTCATGCCTGTAATCCCAGCACTCGGGAGGCAGAGACAGGAGGATTGCTGAGTTCACGATGGCTTGCCTGGGCACCATAGTGAGCTCAGGGCCAGCCTGAACTACAAAGCGAGACCCTGTCTCAAAAGCAAAAAACAAACAAACAAACAAAATAACCCAAATGAATGTAGTAGGGAATCTTAAAACAAGTAGAATAAATTCTAGAGAAATGTATTTTACCCATGGTAGCACTATGGTAACATGGACCCTTCCACTTAGGAGGTGATTCCTTCCACTGCGTAGAGATACAAATGTTACAGGGAAACCAAACACCACCCTCATAGGGCCTTAGCTTCACTAATGCACTGAGTGATGCTTTTCCTGGGATTTCACATAACAACCCAGAGATACTCTTTTTGAAAGTCCTAATGAAGAGCTTAGCATATTCTTTGAAACTCAAATTATCATTTTGATATTTTGGTGAATAGCTAAATATGATAAAAATTTAATTCAAAACATACTTTAAAAAATTTTGAGCCTATATGCACATATACACATCTATCTGAAATTTTCTTTTGGCCATTGCACTGGGAGATTAAAAAAACAAAAAACAAACAAACAAACAAAAAACCTCTTGTTAAAATATTGGGCCAGGGCCAGAGATTTAGCTCGTGGTTTCGGCGCCTGCCTCACAAGCACAAGGTCCTGAGTTTGATCCCAATAACCACATACAATGCTGGGCGTGATGACTTACGCCCACCAGCAATCAATACCACATATGACAGTGCCAGGCATGGTGGCTTAAGCCTGTAATCCCAGCACTCAGGAGGCAGAGACAGGAGGATTGCTGCTTTTGAGGCTTGCCTGGGCTACATAGTGAGCTCAGGGCCAGCCTAAACTTCAAAGTGAGACCCTGTCTCAAAAAAAAAAAAAAAAAAAAAAGATGTTGGGCCAGATGTTGGGCCTACAAATAGTTTTTCTTCAAAAAAAGAAATCTGTGCTATTTCATTATTTTCTAGTATCAATGTAAAATCAGGATTAATTTATTTTGTATCTGAGAATCTTATTCTCATGCTAGATTGTTTCTAAGATTTTTTTCCTAAGCCAGTGCAACTTTTACATACATACATACATACATTCCTTTTTAATTTTATCTAGAAATCACTAGCTTTGACCACAACTATATAACCTTCATAATTATCATTTGTGCTTTTTTTTTTTTGACAGGTCCTCGCTTTGTACTTCAGGCTGGCTCTGAGCTCACTATGTAGCCCAGCCAAGCCTTGAACTCAGCAATCCCCCTGCCTCTGCCTCCCGAGTGTTGGAATTACAGATGTGAGCCACCTATATCTGGTACTGTTGAAACTACATGAAAATTGTGTTCCATATAATGAAACAATGCGCATAAATTCTTGCAAGAGGTGCTGGTACACACGGAACTCAGTAATTGATATTTAGCATTATCCAGACCGGACTGTGGACCTGTGTGTGGATTCTTACTGTAACAATACACTCAGTTTCTCAATTGTAGAACGGAAGCCAGCAGGATTTGGGTTTCTTGTCTGTGTTAGTCCCTTACCCACGGTCCACTGATCTGAAGCAACATCCCATCACCCATGGCGGGCTTTTCTGGCACCTCCTGCTAGCGTCGTCTACCCAGAACCCGGACCTCTAGATTCGCCACGTCTGAGTCCCTGTGGCTGGGAGCGCTTGCTGGCCCCCCTAGGCAGCCACTTTCCTCATGGCTGTTGCCAGGTGTTCCTGTCACAGCTCTGGGCAGATCAAGTCTCTCAGTCAGTATGTGTAATTCTCAGTACTTGGCCCGCCATGCCCGCTCTGCTGCTGCTACAGTTCAGACCTTATGCCTGACCATAATGTAAGACAAAATATTTGAAACCTGTACAATCGGAAACACTTTACACTATCACACACATGGATGGCTATGTGAAATTTATATCTTTCATTAATGAAGCCTCAGTATTCTTTCTTACCCAAAGGAGGACACTATTGTTTTTTTTTTTTGTATTACCATCCCAGTTGCTTTAACATTGATAACCTGTGCTTATCGTTACCACAACAAGGATTCCAAAAACCATAGCTTTAACATGTGATTTCAGTTGCTTCATTGCCTAACTTTAAAGACAGTTAATTGATTCAAAGCCCCATTAGTTTAATGACATTAGGGGACTACTGACAGAGTAAAACAATCAATCTCTGTGACCTTCCTTCCATTATACAAGGGGAATTTGAGATCAAGCCAACATTTATGGATTTCCTACCTATGGAAGAAAACATACGTAATGTTCTTCAGATACATTACATTACATACATTTGTCCTTTTGTTTTATTGTTTGATTACATTTATATACCTCTGAATGTTACAGTATTGCAAAACGTAGGTCAACTCTTCATAAAACTTTAGAGATCAAGAGTTGATATTGCTTTGAAAATTGTCTTGTATTTGATGTCTGTATTCTCCACACATGATAACATAAACTTTACACATATGTTTCTGATTAAAAACCTACTTTATTTTATATTTATTTTTTATAAATTTTTGTAGCTATTTTGTAAGAAAATATGGGTCCTCTGGTTAATTTTGAGGAACTCGTTGTTTATTATGCTTTTAAAATCTCTTTTGATCACCATCACCACGCAATTTCTAGTGTCTCATACTGGGTTATTTTACTAGGATTGCCTGAACAAAGGGTCATACATTCATTGGCTTCCACAGCAAATGTATATTTCCTGGGAATTCTACTGACAGGGTTGGTTCTTTCACAGGCCTCTTGTATCTCCTACATGTGCATCTTGTTTCTGTCTTCATGTGGCTTTCCCCTACACCTATACCCTAACGTTGCTTCCCAAGGTAGCAGTTATGTGTGATTAGAGCCCTCTTACTGACCTCACATTTCCTACATTATTTCTTAAAAGAGCCTGTCTTCAAATACCATCACATGCTGAGATGCCAGAGGCTAGGAATTCAGCATACAAAATTGAGGACAGGAAGAAAACTCCACCCATAACATCTCTTTCACCATTTACAGATTACGGAGAGAGATCACATGTCTTTCCCATAAATTAAAACTACAGCATACTTTCTCTCCTTCTCTCTCTCTCTCTCTTTTTTTTTTGTGTGTGTGTGTGCAGGTCATCGTAGAATTCAATTCAGTAATGAGAATGCTATTTAATATGATAAACTGAAACTCAAAATTTTACATAGCATCGAATTTTCTCCTCTTGTCTAAATTGGACATGCTTAGGTTGGCAGCCCGGAGAGGGAAGGGCATCTCTGCTCCCGTGCTTCACTATTTAGTGTGAAGTGGAAACAGAGCACCCTGACAGAAAGAATCTCAAGAACGTAAGACAGACTGTGTGAGTGCACGGGCTACACACCACAGAGGGAGGCACTAGAAGAATGCATCCGCAGGCTGTGGGAGAGCAAGATCGCTGGCAAAAAGCTGAAATTTGATTGGACAAAGGATGATTCTTTCCTAGGTTTAGGGTGGCACGTTTCCGATGCCTTGATTCCAGACTTCCAGCCCCCAGAGTTATTAAGCAATAAGTTTTCTGTGTTTGTTTTAAAACACAGTTTGTGGTAGTTAATTACAGTGCCATTAGCGAACTAACTCATCATTTTCTACTCTTTAGAGAAAGATCTGGAAGCCATGCGATCCCGTTTTCAAATTATGACCAAAAGTTTGTCCAGGTAATCCAATTCTAAGTTTCACAAAATCTGACTCTCTGGGCTGCAAATAATAACATCTAGTTATATCATCTGAAAGTCTCAGATCAATCATTTTCAAAACCATTCTCTGATTTAGATTCATTTTCCAAAGTAGATTTTTTACTGTGAGCCACTAAATTTTTTTGTTTTGTTTTGTTTTGTTTTTGAGACAGGGTCTCGCTTTGTAGTTCAGGCTGGCCCTGAGCTCACTATGTAGCCCAGGCAAGCCTCGAACTCAGCAATCCTCCTGTCTCTGCCTCCCGAGTGCTGGGATTACAGGCGTGAGCCACCACGCCCATCTGAGCCACTAAATTTTATGGACACTCTCTTGAGATCAGATTGACTTCTGTCTGTAAATTGATGTTGTATTCAAATGGGTACGCTACATACAAGAGGACAGCCGAGTGCATCTTCATTTCTTTTAATTTTGTTATTTTTATTTCCTAGAAGATGTGTTTCTTTTTTCATATGTGTGTGTGGTTTGTCCAACTTTTTTTTCTTTTTAGACAGAATGTGGAAAACGTCTTATATCTCTTCCAATTTCTAAAATCTAAAAGCATTTAAACAATTTTCAGATTGTTTTGACAATGATCTAAATTATGCTTCATTAGATCAATGCTTTGTTCCCCACAGCGCAAGGGTATCTGTACACTTTTAAAAATGACTTCATATTAATAATCCTGATGTACAATGACTTCTTCAGAAATAGATTCTCTTTCGCCCTTTTGAAAAATTACAAATTTTTGCAAGGCTCTGAAAACAGCTGCGAGCACCACCGAATTGCAGCAGTGCGGTTTGCAAAACAAGCGGCTCTGCGGTACCTGGACCTCGCCCGTTTCTGCAGTGCTCAGGAGCTGAGCGCCCTCTGCCGGTCATTTGTTGCCACAGACTTGCTTTTCTCCGCCTCGAAGATAAGGGTGGACAGACAAGGTAAATAGATGAGATAGACAGATGATAGTCAGAAATATATTTTTATTTTGTTTTGATAATTATTTGTTACTAACACAGACTTGAAAAATAAACATATACTTTAAATACGCCCAATATATCCAGTATGTATGTAGATTGCCCTAGTTTGATTCAGCATTATTGTATAGGATATAGTTTCCCTACCTTTTGTTTAGTTTTTCATTTACAAATGTTTTTGCCTGTCTGTTCCTCTTAAAGATCAGTTTGAAGATAGCATTTTGTGCCAGATGTTTCACTTTTTGGTGAAAAAGTTGAGCCAGGAAAACCACAGGATTCCCCAGGAGGCCTGCGGGCTCAGCTGCGGGCCCTGTGGCTCCGCCCTCGCCCGCGCTGCCCTCCGTGTACTGAGCTGCCCGCCCACACCCAGAACCGTCGCAGCCCCGGCCTCCGCTGGATTTCACGGAGCCCTCTGAGTGCAGTTAGTTTGGGAAATCGGACAGCAAACATTAAGAAAGATCAAGCATACGGGAAGAACTCATAATAGTTTTCTTTTCCATTCTGTAAAATAGCTCAGAAAAAAATGTATTGCAGTAAAAGGGAAAGTTGTTTATATAAAAAGGAGACTTTTGGTGAAAATCTGTGTTTAAAAATACACTGTCTTTCCTGAGGTCAGTACGGAGAGGGTGGGGATAGAATGAAGTTCATCCCTGTTGTTTGGCAGACTTTGCTTCCAGTCAAGATTTTGTTGATGCCCTAAATGATCTCAGGCTTCACTGAAAGGGCGATGGCTCTGTGGTTTGCATCGGGCAGAGTGAGAAATAGGCAGTCCCTGGCTAGGACCTTTAATAGCCTTACACCTCTCCTCGGAACCTACGTTCTCTCACCACTCATTAAAAATAGGACGTCGGTGGGTATATCATCTTCAGCATTCTCACCCCACCGTCTGTGTCATCCGTGTGGTGTGAACTCTTTCCCATTTCATCTGAACGGAACTATGTGATGTTCCTTTATTTGTGCTCAGCCATCATCTTGCTTTGCTGTTCCTGATGTAGGGTGTTCGAGTCACGTTACCGGGATTATCTTCCCATGCTAAGCTGCCGAGGAAAAGGCTATCTTCCATAAGCCTTAACATATGCTTATCAAACCTTATAACTACTTTTCCACAGCTAGGTGATCTGCGTTGTACTGCAGGATGTATTATTATCTCTGTATATCTTTGGGGCAGGATAATATTAAAATAGTGAGCTGTGGGAAATGACACAGACTGAAGTTTGAAATCCACTCTGTGCACGGAGTTGCTGTGAGGCTTGGAAAAATCTGTTTTTCTTCATCTTGGATACGGGATGAAGGTTTCCTTCTGTATAATGTGGTATTTTGCAAGCCAAACTTAGTACTTGCCTCAAGTAACATTAGAATATTAGTAACTACGTGTGGAATATTTGTGGATAAAATCTATACTAGGTTAGGTTTTTTCCTCACCTTTCCCCACTGCCAATGTATGTTTTTAAAAAATTGCCACCAAATCACAATGCCAAGGGCATATTCTGAATGGATTTGGAAATTATTCTAGGGACAGAGTAGTGTCCAATAGCTAATTATTGGATTAAAAATAAAACAATTTGTCTTTGAAATTCTCTAGTTGACTTTGTAACAAATGGAACAAGAATATAAAATAATACTATAAGTGGCACACACCAATACAATTAAAAAAGGTGATTTAGGGCAGGGGATTTAGTTGATTGGTTTCTGTGCCTGCCTAGCAAGCGCAAGGTCTGGGTTTGATCCTGGTAACCATATACAACAGTACTGGGCGTGGTGTGACCCACGCCCTCCAGCAATCAGTACCACATACCACAATGCCAGGTCTGGTGGCTCATGCCTGTGACCCCAGCACTCGGGAGGCAGAGGCAAAGGACTGCTGAGTTCCAGACTTGACATGTATAGTTTGAGAAATCAAATATATAAACATTATGCTCCAAATACTGTATTTTACTCTGGCATTATTGAAGAATTTAAGTTGCACATTTAAGTCCACTTGGAAATACCTTCAGACTACATCGCTCTGCATATCCATGGTTGAGCAGATGACGTCTCACTGTGATTATAGTACAATGTGCTCATGGCCCAAGGCTCCTGTCCCTTGATATACCTGCTCTATGTAACCTGCCTGATGTACGAGAAGTGGCGAGTAGGGTAGGGGAGTCACTCCAGGATTACATCATGTTGTAAAATGGTATGTACAAGCTCAGGTTAGCAAAGAGAAGCGAGAAACTCTCCCACTAGCTTTATGATGAAAGTGTCACGCTTTAGAGAAGGCAGTGCAGCAGGGAAGGCAGGCAGAGACCCAGGAAACACACAGGTGGAGATGGGGTTGGTTCTGCATTGGTTGGTTCTGCTGCAAGAAACTGTGTTTTGGCAACAATCAAGGTATTCAGAAAGGTTTCTGGACTTCAGATGAGACCAAAGCTCCGGTCAACACCCTGATGTCAGTAGCTGAGACCTTGACAAGAAAATTCAACCCCACTATGTCTGTATTTCTGAAATAAAGAATAGTGAGACTATACATAATTTTATGCTGATAACTGATGGAATTTGTTAAGCTCCAATAGAAAACTAATCACAAAAAGGAAACATGCAAAACCTAGACCTTCTCTTCTCCATAGAGAATGTCTTCCCCAGGGCTCAGTTACCATCTACCAGTTTACTCGATGGACTTGCAAATTTGCAGAACGTGTCAGTTCCTGTCTGTTATCTATATGTCATTTACAGAATGTCAATTCAATATATAAACATTGTTTGAGGGTAAGAATTTCCATACTTTCAACGTGCTTTTAACTATGTTCTTTGTTTTTCTCACTGTAATGATTTTCTGTATGTTTCTTCATTGTATTATTCTTTAAGTGCATACTCTTTGAGCAACTGGCCATCAAAAACAAATAGCAGAAGAAAACAATTGAACTCTTGAAATGGGACAAAATCTTTCGGTGAGAAGCAACGTCGGCATTATTTTTAGCATGTGACTTTCATTGGTTGGTACACTGTAGACGATAGCTGATCTGTGACATTCTTACTCATCTTTGCCTATAAATGTTAAGTAGACATAGATGCAATAATACATACATGTATATATTTCACATAACGTTATATAAACTACTGTATTTGTTTTAGTTTTAATAATTGCACATAAATGATAAAAGATTTTGTGCCATTCTATCTAAATAGATAATATATATGTTTGCCATACATACCAATTACATTTGTCTTGGGGAATTGCATCTTGATCAGTTTTACACCCTTTCTGTTCTCCACCCTCATTTCCCAGACCTGCTTCCTATCACTACCCTCAGAACCTGCCTTCATGTTTTCTAATATCTCTTTTATTTTGCTTTTTAGATTAATTTTATCTCATATTAGCTCACATGCTATTTAACTTTCTGTATCTGACTTTTTTCATTTAGTGTTATGGTCTCAAGGTCCATCCATTTTACTACAAATTGTTCAAATCATCTCTTTTTTTATGGCTATGTAGCCCTTTGTTGTGTATGTATACCATAGACTCTTGATCCATTCATCTGTTGTTAACCACAAGACTTCTTTCAGAGTTTGGTTACGGGTTATGCTGCTGTAAACATGCGTTTGCATGTATCAGTGCAATGCTAATTTTGGGGGGAAGAATACCAGAAGAAGGTTAGCTGGGCGAAGTGAAATTTCTGCCTTTAGATTTTTCAGGAATCTCCATACAAATTTTCAGAGTGGTTGTCGTCACCCTTCCTTCTATGCACTATGCTTGGAAAAATCTGATAGCTATAGCTCAGACACAAGGACAGGAAGGAGGTTAAGGTCCTTTGGTTTTTAGGGTCACCAGATACACACATTACTGAGGTTCCTCTGAGCAGAAGATCCTAGAAATCATTTTTAGCTTGTTTCTAAAAGCTTTCAATATTGGGGCCATGTTTTTGTTTTGACTTACTTATAATACTATACTAAGTCTATATAATATATATACTATATATAGTATATATATTATATAAATATATGAAATGTATATATTATATATAATAATATATTATATATAATACTATATTAAGTCTCCTACATTTAAAAACCAAACTTCGATGCTAGATCATTTCATTAACAAACTGACTGGATAAAGAGACTCCTGGTTGATGACTTCGAATTTGACAATTTTTCCATCCAGAAGCAGCACTGATTCTGAGTAGTTTGTAAGTCATGGACAGAGAACGCCAGTCATACAATGTCCTGTCAAAACCATTTCAATCACTTCAGGACCTAAAATATATCTCTGAAACATTTTGGCTAAAATAAAACTTTTTGCATATTGTAGACATCCATATTTAGTTTACATCCCTAAACACCTCAAATCTTCAGAGACTTAAGAACAAAAGAGTTGGAGTAGAAAAGAAATTCATCTATGCAGTAGGGTTTCATTAGAACACTAGGAATTTCTATATTAAATTAGAATGGACACTAGGCTGTTTCCATGGTAACCTACTGAAGCCTTTTACCTGGAAAAAAGAAAGGTATCATTTCTTTGCATACCACATGTAGCTTCGTGCTTTGTGTAGATCAAATCCTTTGATACCATAATAAAAGAATTGAAAAATAGATCTACATTCTGTTACCTCTTGTTGGAAAATTATGCTTTGGCATTAAGTAGCAAGAATAAGAGGCCCTTTTCATTTTGGCTGTTTCACTCTGTCATTTTTAATAACTAAAGTGCATGTCCACATATTTCCATGACGTTTATTACAAATAGGCTACAAGTTATCCTCTGACAACCTTTATATTCTGAAACCTCTTTGCTCTTTTTATTCGCTCAAATCAAAATTCCCTTCCTGACATTTACATTCCATTATAATCTTAGCTTCTCTACCTATAAAACTTAATTTTCCACTGTCCCAGTCCAGGCCTTCAATTCAATTTATGGCCATGTTCTGGCCATATTTTCATGTCCCATTCTGTGGTCACTGACTGCTCCACACAGCTTGTTAGACCTGCTCCTGCCCTCATCAGACCTTGTTCTGAAAACCTCCACTAGATTCCTCTGAATACTTGCTTTGTAAAATACCTCTTCATATTTTCAATGAGATTGGGTAGAGGGATAATGTGCCTATTGACTTATTTTCATTTCAATGTGTTACAAAGTGGATATGAAGAAGACTGTATAGATATGCCAGTCAGCTTCTGTGTTTGTATATATAATAGGAAGAACTTGAAGAGAAAAAAATCATGTATGAATAATGATAATAAATTTAAGAAGTATGGAACAAATAATACTAGCACACACTATTTTTACTGTTCTCTGAGCGCATGATGTATTTTGTGCTAAAATATCTTGCAGAATCACACAATTGTCAGAACCCATAAGATAAAAGCCAAGCAACTTCTAGGGAAACAAATAACTTCATAGTACCTAGTCTCATAAGTGATTCAGTTAATGGTAATCATATTGGAGAATGCTACACACTGTATGTCATCTTTACTGGATTTCTTATATAACACAAATATGCTTTGTCTTAAGTATATTTTGTGTTTTTGTTAATATTTATATAATACTGTTTTATGTATTTTAATGTATCTGTTTTCTTTTCATTTAAATCATTAGCATTTGATGACTAGAACTTTGGTTAAAATTTTCACATTGCCTTGAGAAATTGTCCAACCATTTGTTAAATCAGTCTTTCTAAATTTGTGCATCCTGACATTGGATTAAAGGTTTCAAAAATCATCTAGCCTTGCAGCTCTTGCTTATTCAACAGTCTCCAGCTAATATTCCGGAGAATATTAAAAGAAATGAGCATCTAGGTCAGCTGTAATATTTTACATGTTTATAGCTTCAGGCCCATAAAAGACAAGGGACTTCTTGAAATCACATAACAATCTTGAAACCCACAGATTCTCATAGCTAGACTTTTCATCAACACTGACTCACTTCAAGAAGGTGTAATAGTTTGGTATACAACAAAGCATAGGATTCAATTAACACAGGGTTTAATGCATACAGGAAAGAAGGTCACTATTTGAAATAAGGTGTAAGTCTAATGATAAGAAGCTAAAGCTAAGGCAGTTTCAGGAGAGATATTTTTTTCAAATATCATAACTGATCATCTACCCCTTGTAATGTTAAAAGAGAGTCAGGTGGCTTTCATCTCCATCACACTTGCTGGCATGTGGGGGCACACACACACACAGACACACACACACACCACACTCCTGGTCTTCTCCTCATATAGATGATATTCTAACTCTACATATATATGTTATCCTTAGTAGATAGAAGCTCAGGAGTCTTTCTCTTCATAATGGCACGTGTTGATTGAAAAAGAGAGGTACAGTAGGTTGTCCTACCAGTGTATCAGTGCCTTTCAGTGAATGTACATCTAGTCATGTCTTTACATGTGTACCAGGAAAGAACAAATGATTTCAGACAAAACTATTGAAACTCTATTCATATGGATTTCAACTGAAAAACACAGAGAGGATACTCTTGTTTACGTCCTATTTTATGTATTTTAGAAAACACAAGATATCTAATTAGTAAGATTGGAAAGGTATAAGCAAAGGAAAAACATAGAAAATGTTTCCTTTGAACAGTGCATTTATCCATGTTACTCAGAAGAAAAGGCAGAACCTGCTCACCTATTTTCCAAAGAGATACCCTTTCCAAAATACAAGATAAATGTCAAGATGTCATTCTTTCTGTGCTCTGTCCAGATAAAAAACAATCAAAATATTGTTGCTAAAGTCATGCATTTTAAGACAAGATGGTTTTCATTTAGCTTATGTTTACACAGTATATATTTTATTAGTTCTTCCCAATATGCCTCTCCTAAATGGTAGTATGCTTTTTGAGAAAAATGTCACACTTTTGAAGTTACACAATTCTGAGCCTGCTTCTTGCTCTAATCTTGACTGTCTAGTAAATATGGGACAAGTTATGCAGATTACTTAACCCTTGTCTACACATGAATAAGAATTTATTAATTTCCCATTAGATTTATTGTAAGAAAAATTATAAAAGTAATATTCACATGTTATTATAAATCTAATGTATATTACTTATGATATAATTAGATATATAGACAATTCAATATCAAAACAATATTTATTATATGAATAATACAATACAGAAATATATATTCTAAATATATATATATAATATATATATGTTAGAAATGTATTTAAAGCACCAAATAAAATTTCTATGACAAAGGAATGTTTTATATTTATTTGTATACTTCCCAGCCACATTATAGATTATCAGGATGAAGAATTCATCATTGGTTTTAGTTTACAGCCTATCATTCTCGGTGAGAATATTCTGTTGGTGGTATGAAATCGTGTGTGTTTGTGTGTGTGTGCGCATGTGTGTGTTTATGCCAGTGTGCAGTATGGTTTACTAAACATGAGAAGTTTTCAATTTACTTCCTTATAAGAGTGTGTGACATTTTACTTTGTAAGGAAATATTTCTAAAGTATTCTAGAATAACAAAATGAACACATATCTATGTACCTGGCCCCCCAATTTAAGAGTATCATTTTATTTGTTTTACTTTTTTTTGGTTGTTTTGTTATGTTTTGTTTGCACAAGGAATCGAACTCAGAGCTTTGAACTTGCCAGGGAGGTACTGCACCACTGAACTACATCCCTGGCCCTAAGGGTATCATTTTAAAGTCTGTGCCTTTTTGTGGCACCGGAGGATGGAGCCCAGGAGCGCTGAGATGCATTCCCAGCCCCTTTTATTTTTCATCTTGAGAATAGATCTTGCTGCATTTCCCAGGATTGCCTTGAATGTCCCCTCCTCCTCCTTTATCCCCAAGAAGCTGTGATCACAGGTGGGTGTTACCATGCCCAGCTAAAGATCACACTGTAGAGAATTTAAATAGAATTTAATTTAAGCCCTTTGAAGGATTAGTTGATGATGATGTAGCTTAAGGAATTGATTGTTGACAGAATATTTTTGGTGCTATTGTACACATTCACATCATCATTTCTAAGAATGTCTACTCATCTAAATTAGACTGTCCTTTCTCTTTAATGCTTATATAATCCCTTTTCCATATATTGCTTTGTTTCTCCAAATCTATAGTACAATATGAAATAATTGAACCTTTCTTAAGTTCCTTTGTTTTTTTTTACATTGTTGACATAAGGGATCAGTTAATTTTGTACTAATAGAATGCAGAGACAAAGTTGTGATTTATTTAAATGAACCTAGGATTTCATGCAGTTAACTTCATTGAAAAAGTCTTATGGCGTTTGAAAATGTTAGATGTTAACTATCATCAAATAGAAACATAAAATCAGGCAGGAAAACACTTAAAGGATACATTCATAAAAGAGCCCACACTAGATTTCTTCTTTGTATTGTGGTTTTGGAGATTGAATCCAAGTATTCACATGTGCTAGGCAAATATTTTAAACTAAGTTCAATTCTAATCCCTTTAAAAATATTTATTTTCAGGCACAGTTCTACTAATCTGTAAACTTGCCTTGAACTCACAATCCTCCTGCCATTCATTGTTGGGGTCGTAGACTGGTAATGACACATGCAGCTACTAGTGCCCGCACCAGAGGGAATATTAAAGGGAAGCATTAAATAAACAGACAAAAAAATTCTCATAATCTAATTAATTGCCACAAAGTTAAGAAAAAAGTTAAACACAGCTAACTAGCTATTTCTAAACCAGGAAATCAGGCAAATCCAGGCAGAACCAGATGACAAAGACAGGCTATGACTAGACAGAAAGTAAATTGAAAACTACTGTGGAGCTCAAATTGGAAATGCTCAAGGTTCAGAGTTAGCAGGCAGAATGTTCAATGGAAGAAAAAGAAATAGAAAATGATTAATAGGAAGAGTTACCAGGACTTACAGTCAAGATAGGAGAGGGCAAGTGACAATGAAAAACGCAAGGGCAAACCACGAAGATGAATTTCTAGAGAAATTACAAGGCAGAAAGGCTTTGGATGAAGGTACTTAGATGCACTCAGGTGGCTGCTGTCCTTGGTCATGCAAGCAGAAACATGCACACATCAATTTGAAACAATGGGTTAAAACCATGGGTTAGTGACTCTTTGGTGCTCCTTTATGTATACATCAGAGAGGAAAGTAAAGCATCCACAACTAAGAATACATGCAAGAGCATGATGATAACAGATTTGCTATATGAATGCACAGGTCCGGAAACTTGATTCCAGACCCAGCTTATGATGGATTAATGTGAAGGAAATTAATATTTGGATTGAGGGACTTGATATAGCTCATAATCTCCGAATTAACGGGCAAATAAGAAAAGTTTGACTTGTCTAGACAACTAACATTATATACACAGTGTAGATTGTGAATTATGATAGATTTATCTTAGTTGAATGACATAGTCAAATTACCATCTTCTGTAATCAAATGATCATGCCTTCCAACTCCTCGATTCATCTATTGAAATGTTTCCCACTACACAGTAATATTAAAAGATGGACAACGTTAGAAAATCTGTTCAGTCATGCATGGACTAAGCATCCTTATAAAAGAGACCGCAGAGAGCTAGCTAGTCCCTTCTATGAGGACACAGACAAAAAGGTATGAGTTACGAACCAGAGAACTGTCTGCACCAGCAACGACTCTCCTGACGTCCTGATCTTGACCTCCCCGCCCTAGAACAATACATCTCCTTCATTTTTAAACCACCCACTTTATATTTTTGTTAAAGTAGCCCCAGGAGGTTAAGTAACCATTCCATCCTCAGGATATTAGTTTCTGGGTAGGATCATAAAGCCAACAAATTCTCTCCACAGAACAATGATAAAATTGAAATGCCCTTGGAATTGTTCCTGTGCCTTTTGAAACTGTGGTAACTTTGCTTTCTTTGAGTTGCACACACCCTACTCATTTGAACATTTAATGAACAGACGGTGTTTCTTCTTTCTTCATAGGCTATTTCATTTCCCATACAAGTTTACTTTGTGAAATCCTTTATAAATTGTAATTCTCCTGTGCAAACTGTAATCATGGACCCATTCATTGTTGAAATAGCATCTAAGTAATTACAGCACTTATAAAAATGCAAACTTTAATATAAATACCAATCTGCAGAGTGAACGGACTCATTAGGATCTGTGAATAAAGTAGAATACATTACTAAAATAATTAAGCTCCCTCTGGGAGAAGGTCTATAATCAAAATGTAAGTGTTTGGGTTCAAAAATTTTAATATAGCTGCTGTCAGATTAGATTATTCTTAAGTATAAATAATTCCATTTTAAAGGAAGAGGTCACACTTCTATGAAAGTTAGATAATATCTAATGATACCTTTATTTACACAGAAAACAGGATTTTAATTAATGACTAACTTCCCTAAAAAGCTTGCTAGCTTGAAAATTGTTCTGAACTATTTATTGCAATAAATTATATGGAATGCTTCAACGTGTATTCTAGGTCTGTGTAGAAAGAAAGAAAACATTATAAATGTTTTTTTAAAACAAATTTTTTCTACCACTTTAAATTTTTGTCTGTGAAATAAAGAAGTGTAATGTGTATGGGGTGTGACGTTTTTCTACTACTTTTGATTTTTGACTTTAAAATGAAATATGGGAGTCTTTTTTTTTTTTTTTTTTTTTTGGGAGACAGGGTCTCACTTTGTATGTAGTTCAGGCTGGCTCTGAGCTCACTATGTAGTCCAGGCAAGCCCCGAACTCAGCAATGCTCCTGTCTCTGCCTCCCGAGTGCTGGGATTACAGGCGTGAGCCACCACGCCTGGCTCTGTGGTATGTGGTATTGATGGCTGGTGGGCATGAGTCTCCACGCCCAGCATTGTATGTGGTTACCAGCTATCGAACTCAGGACCTTGCTCTTGCGAGGCAGGCACCAGAACCACTGAGCTAACCCTCCGGCCCGGAAGTCTGCTTTTTGTGATTGACAAGTTGCAATTCACAGGGAAATGCTCAGCAAGAAAATTTAAAAATCTGTATTCTTGCTGATTTCAAAGAAAAATGATTATTTTATAAAATACTAATCTGACTTTTACAAAATCATAAATATTATAAAATTTAAAAAGTATTGTCATTATATAGTAAATATAATATATGCCAATAAGACTGATAATGAATTAACATTTTTGGTGTAAATGTCTTTAAGATGGTGTAAACCTCATTTGGAAACAATTCATTAGAAAAGAATGGCATTTCTGCACCAAAAAGAGAAAGACAAACAGTTGGTAGATATAGTGTTTGAAAGTATAAATATTAAACACATCAGACAAAATGTCAAAGTCATAAAAATACTTTCAGTGTGCATGATAAAATATAACTACTTAATGAAGTATTGTTAAAGAGGACATGGAAAAACCCTCACAATAGTGATTTAGACAAAACTATACCTATTAAATTTGCAAAATCATTTTTACATGCTTAAAAATGCTAGTTTGTAAGTCCTTAAATGCATTGATAACAGTAGGAATATGGTTTAAAATAGTAATTACCTCTCTCAAACTAAAGTGGCAAGGTTGACATATGTCTAGATATAGTAGCACTGACCAGCATCACTGGCCACTGTGGTCATAGCCCTGGGTGAGCGTGGCCGGAATGCAGTGAATACAGTGGTTATGAGGTTGGTCTGGAATCAGACAGACTAAGGTTTGAACTGACTTTCTGCCTCCATCATGCTACTCATTTATCAAAATTTCGATCAAATCCACCCAGAGTAAAAACAGGACAAAAATACAATGTACTTCAAAGAGGACAGTGCAGATTTAATGTCTTCCAGAGTGTCGCTCTATTTTAGCAATTAGTCCTGTTAAACTGGTGAGAACTTAAAAAGAGGACCATCTGTCACTATACATTAAAAACTTTGTAATGTTGCATAACTTTGATTTCACAAATTCATTTCTAGACACATTTCTAAAGACGTAAGTATGAATGCTTAGCAGCCTTCAGCTACAGATACTGAATCTGGTCTATAACATTGATAATTTACCAGTAATGCTGGGTGTTAGAGAAGAGGAGAATCTATAAAACTATTTATGTTCACTAAAAAATATGTCTTGGGTAGATTAGGTACTTAATAGCGAGTACAAGAGAAACTAAATAATTTTTAAATTTGTGAATAACAGGATAGATCCAATAATGAAACTGAGGAACTGTATCAATGAATTGTAGATTTAAAATGTTTGCAGTGTGAAGGAAGTGGAAAATTATCAACATAAATTTGAGCACAAGAGACGAATGAAACACCATTGTAGACTAAACTGAAGTCCAGATAGGGAGGAAACTACAGTGGACCTTTGACTTATGAACTCAGTTTGTTCCTGAGGGTTGGTTGTAACTCAAGTTGGTCACTTGCCTTCAAAATCTCTTCCCTGTATAATTTTTAAGCCCAATTTTCTTTGAGGCAGATCTCAGTGTCCTTAAAGAGATATTGACCTAGGATTTCCCCCTTAACCCCACATAGGCAAGGATGCTGCAATATTCTTCCTAGAACTCTTTGAGTTAAATCTGCATCTGAGGCCTTCTGGAAACATAGCAGGCCAGCCTTCAGGCCATAAGTCCAGGCTTTGATTGTGAGGTATAATTAACATTCTAGTCACAACCCAAGATGTTCATGAAAGTGACCCTTTAACTTGATTTTGTAATGCTCTTTTAACGCACATGGGACCATAAAATACCCAAATTAGTTCTTAGTTTGAAGGATCATTCCTTTTCTAAAGTAAGAGCTTATCATTACTATCACACGAGCCATGACCTACCCTGACAGATTTAACCATATTTCCCCCCAAATTCATAAGCTGATAAAAAGAGAGCTTACCTGGTTTCCTCCCATGCCATGACAATTGAATATACCCACTTTTTCATTTTCCTTGCGGCCCATGTTGTCTAAACATTGATTGGTTTCAACATTTCTTATCTAAAAAAAGATAAGTTTAGGCATGAGGCAAAGTGTCATTTAAGTCAGAAAATATTTGTGATATTATTAAGCTACATTGTTACCTAAAGGATGCAAGTTTTTAAGGAAATTCCCAAATAATATTCTGCTATACATATAGTTTGTGCCATGTTTGTTTTATACCATTTTCTACACTTGATCTTAGCCAAAAGGCCAAGAAGCGATTTTTTATACCATTTTCTAAATTCATGCTGATGTAATCCAACCAAACTATGATGTAGTATTAGCGAAGAAACATCTGCATGAATGAAGAATTCTTCTTAAATCTTTTAAAATTAAGACAAATACTTTACCAAATTTCCCCAGTTCAGTATTGAACTCTCATGGTACCTACCACATGAGAGTAAGTAAAAATAGCTTTTAAGCATTTAAACTTAAAAAGAGTGGCCAACATAAATGGTGCATGTAAAATTCTATAGTAAAAAGTACCGTCATTAATCTCCCTCCAAATATTTCCCTACTTTGAATACACTTACAGCAGTGTTCCTGCACTTTCTAAAGTGGTTCTGAAAGTCCCCTTTCTAGAGTGTCGTCACGCATTGATCAGAACTGTGGTGAACGTTGTCTCTGTATGCTGTTCAGTGAAAGGCAGGATCACAGAAACCTGATGGGCTGTATTTCTGCCGTGATGCTCAGACACTATGTATATTATGGCTCTTTTCCAAAGTCACATTTCACAGTGTGAAATGTAAACAGCGGGGCAAATTTCACCCAAAGAATCCCACTCCATTCTTGTACTTCCACCCAGGGAATCTGCTCAGGGTATCAAGGCAGACATAACAGTATAGCCAAAACCACTTATAAAAGAGAATTTAGAGAGGCCGGAGATTTAGTTCAGTGGTTCCGGCATCTGTCTCGCAAGCCCAAGGTCCTGAGTTCGATCCCCAGTAACACATACAATGCTGGGCATGGTGACTCATGCCCACCAGCAATCAGTACCACATACCACAGTGCTGTGGTGGCTCACACCTGTCATCCTGGGAGGCAGAGGCAGGAGGATTGCTGAGTTTGAGGCTTGCCTGAGCTACATAGTGAGCTCAAGGCCAGCCTGAACTACAAAGCGAGACCCTGTCTCAAAAAAAAAAAAAAAAAAAAAAAAAGAGAACTTACAAAATGCCTCAGAAAGTGTTAAGAAGAACAAACGGATGTGGTTGCACAGAGGGAAAATATATTGAGGAAGATTAATAGCCATGTGCCCTTTATCGTAATGATTTTAAAAATTTAAACACATTCTATATTTTTCAGTCTCACCTGCCCATGCACTGATAAGTATTGATTATGCTGTTTATTTATATGACTAAAATGTATGCATGTACCTTTTTTCATTCGTATCGCCAAATTTAATGGAAAGTTCTTTACCCTAAGAGAAGCTGTTAAAAAGCTAAGTGGAATTTCATATTACAGATTATTCAAACCAAGATTAAATTGCTGACTGCAGACATAAGACTTTTTATTTGCATTCAAACACTGCATTCTTCCCTGAAATAACATGTTAATGAATATTTGAGATAAATAGAATTCAAGATGTCATTTATTTTAAAGATGCTAAAATTACTAAATCAAGCACAAAATAATACAGAGGAGAAAGAGGAAGAATGATCCTTCTATTGAATGATGTGGTTTGCATGATTTTCATTACTAACCCCAAATATATATTTAAAGTTATGCAACCTGCTTGTGAGTTTGATATCTCTAACTCATACAAAGATATGCATGTTTTATTCTTCCCTCAATATAATTATTTGCATATCTCTATACACAAATATATTGATTTGAGTATACATTTCTTCAGAGTGGCAAATGAGGACGATAAGATATATATTATATAATCTTATAGAGGATGGACCAAACATATGATTAACTTTCCACATGGTGAAGAACCTCATGATCAAGTACTGGCTCATGTAATTGGTAAAAGTATTATCATCTGCAGTAAGACCTCAATCAGAAAATGAGAATCATAGGGATCAGAGTTCACACTTGGTACAGCTTGGAAAGTGCAGACCAAGCACTGTTCCCATGGGCTGAAACAGAGAGCAGGTGTGGATGATTTCATCGGTAAATCTGTTCAGGAAGTATAGAACACACAGTAAAGGATTTAGGCTTCCAGAAGCAAAACATGTATGGGCAATATAGGAAAAAAAAGTGTGTCCTGAATTTGATTTTATTAGTTCAGGAATTGATTTTATTAGTTCAGGAAAATCATAATTGATTTTATTAGTTCAGGATTTAATGCCAGTGCAGACTCTGGATCTGTAGATAGGCAATATGGAGGAAGGTAATAATTGGTAGATGATATACTAAATACACATGTGTATGGTATACATAGTAGAATATCAGAAAAGTACCAGTCTAATCAAATTATATACATGGAAGTAGAATTATTTTCAAATATTTTACATTGATCTCAGTAACTTTTCATAATAGATAAACTTTTTGGAAGGGAATAAAATTGTTCTTACTGCAATTTATTGTCAACAAGTAGAGAATAATATATTGACATAATACTTAGAGGAATAAATATGTCACAAAATAATTATTCACTTTCAGTGTGAGTTATTCTATCTGATTTAAAGGACCTCTGCTAGGAGCATGATACACTACTTGAACAGATAATAGCTAATAATCAAAAGCTTTTACAGAACGAGGTTCTTTAATGTTTTTACTCCTTTACTAGACAACAGAAAATTCAAATCGTATCTCATTACATGCTCAAATATACACCTCAAAGTGACATGAGCAACCACTGTGGAAATCGGTGTGGAGATTCCTCAAAAACTAGAATTAGAGGTCCTATTTGACCCAGCTATTTCCCTGCTGGGCATATTCACAGAAGAATTAAAAGCCCCATACCCCAGTGACATATGTGCACCCATGTCTATAGCAGCTCAGTTTGTGATAGCTAAATCTTGGAAACAGCCCAAATGCCCATCAACTGGAGACTGGGTAAGAGTATGTGTTTTTTAATAAAACAAAGAATTATTACTATATTCAGTTCTAGAGAATGATAAATTAGAGACACTTATAGCTAAACGGATTCACCTTGAGGCCATACTCATAAGTGAAAGAAATAGGACACAAATGTGTAAATACTGTATTCTTTCTCTAGTGTGAGAAACTGAAGGTGTAAGCAAGGTCTGAATGTATGATAGGTATTGTGAAATAAGAAGAAAATCTTCAAAGGAAAAGAGAAATTTGGGGGTGGGTAAGAGAAATCAAAGAAGGTAAAGAAAAAAATTGAAAAATGGAAATAAAGCTCATGTACATGGCAGAGTAGGAGTTGGAAGGAGGGCAGGAAAAGAACTAATATATGCTCCCTGTATGGAGTCAAAGAAAACTGAAACAATGGACTAGCAATGTGGCCACATGGGAAACAGCGAGCAAAAGGCAAGTTGAAGTGTCTGAGATTAAGTAATGTAAGGAATAATAACTCTTTGACAGTAAGCTCAGCATAATAATAATCATTCTGGCTTAGCCAGGAGAACAGAGTAGAGGTGGGACCTGAGAGCAGACAGACGAGGACACAAAATCCTGCAGTCAGACCAGCCAGAGAGAATGGGTGCTCGGAACAGAAAGCTAACGACGGGGATTCAGATTTGGGAATTTTTAAAGGAAAACCAGCAGGACTTCAAAGTAAGTTGTATATTAATTATCAGAGAAAAAGTTTCTCAAGAAATATCCACAGTTTAGGCCTGAGAATGTGGACAAGTGATATTTTCTTACTGGGAACAATACTCTGAGTTCTTCTATGTCGATAGGTAACTCTGTCCTTTATACTTGCAAATCAGTTTGGTAGATCTGACATCCAACATTATTAAAAAATGTTCCTGCATTTAATTCCAGCATGAATGATAGTTTCTGAAAAGAATCATGACAATTTGGCTTTCCTCATTGTTATACTTACCTTAGTGCATTTTCCATTATAATTATTGTCACCTGGATGATAAACTGACTTTTTTCTTTAAAATATAATAGATTTATCAAAATATATCTTGGTACTGTCTGTTACAGATCACTCTGAGGTATTCAGTGTGCTTTTTCAAAACATAGCATCAATTTTATTTTCAGGGAAGCTTCCTTAAATTATAGTTATTAATACTCATTTTGTTTCATTCTAACTGGGAAATATTCTTTTAGATCTTGTTGCTCCTCTTTTGTGTATCTTTCTTTTGATCAAACAATTATGTATCTCTTTATTTAAACATTTTTATTTTTCTTCTGAAGTCTCAATGCCACTTTCTCTTTTAGTTATTGATCCTCTGTTCTTAGATGTTTATTGTTCATTGCTGAATTTTTTCTGTAATTTTTAATTTTGTACTTTTGGAGCTCATTTCAGAATTTTTCTAAATTTGACTTATGGTTTTATTCTCTATATTTGAATATTTACAACACTTCTTTTACTTCTTTGTAATAATTAAGGTGCACTTTTCCTTTGAGCATGGAGATTTGCTGTGTTTCTTTACCATCTTAAGATACTCATCCTTTTTGTATATTATTTTTTCCATTTGCACAAAACCAAGTTTCTTGATATTTTAAGCAGGGGATTTGATAACATAGCCATTTCTAATTTCACAAATCTAGAACGGTCTGTCCTATACTTTTTTGAAATGTTTTTTAAAAAGTTCTTCTACTTTTTCAGATTCCCAAAATCTGTTTACCTCTCCCCTTTAAAAAAAAAAAATTAAGTGCCAGGCGTGGTGACTCACATCTGTCATCCCAGCACTCAGGAGGCAGAGACAGGAAGACTGCTGAGTTCGAGGCTTGCTTGGGCTACATAGTGAGCTTAGGACCAGCCTGAACTACAAAGCGAGATGCTATCTTAAAAAAATTATCTTATTTGGTACATTGTATACACACTTTATATCATGATTACAAATTATCAATATCGAGTGTGATCATGATATGATGTATATATACAATGTACCTCTCCCCTTTTATGTGACTTTTTCATTTCCTTTGACCCTACTATTTCCAACCTCTCAATCTGTGCTTCATTCTCTAAAGATTCTCCAACAAAGGTGCTTCACATAATGAATTTCAAGGATCTACAGATTTCAGCAACTTTGACCTTTCAGACACTGGGAGGAGACTTTTCACCTGCCTGGGAAACACCTCTCCCAGATTC
>PVIC010016700.1:0-33599 GCA_004025085.1 Thryonomys swinderianus | reverse complement strand
TCAACAGATATTTCTTGAACACCTACAGATACCAGCAGTTCTCATGGGCCAAGAAATAGTGTCATGTGCAAGGTACCCATGCTCCACGCTCTGGAGTTAGAGGGTGGGTAGAGGTTGGCATTAGGCAAGCAAATAAATAAACATGAAAAATGCCAGACTATGGTCAAGGTATGAAGAGGGTAGATGAGAGACAGGGTGACGGGGCCATTAGTGAAAAGTCTCTGTGGATTTAAACTGAGGCCTGAAGTGCAAGGCAGGAACCAATGTGAGAATATCAGTGGGAAGAGCACTCCAGGCAGGGGAAAGAGCCAGTGCATTGCCAGAGGTGGAAACGAGAGTGGTTTATTTAGGGAGAGACAAAGGGCTGAAGCGGCCACTGGGATGGGGATGAGGGGAAACTGGAAAGGGAAGCCGGGGCCAGGTCCCAGGGGCTGAGAATGAAGAGCCGTGAAGCGAGTGGTGAAGAAGATGGGAAGAGCTTAGGAGACGGTGTCCACGGGAACACAGAGAAGAACCAAGTCCAACCATTATGGAGATCAGTGTGCACATCCCTCAGAAAACTAGGATTAGAGGTCCCCTTTGACCCTGCTGTTCCCCTGCTGGGGATATACACAAAAGAATTACAAGAGTCATATCACAGCAACATATGTGTACCCATGTTTATAGCAGCTCAGTTTGTGATAGCTAAATCTTGGAAATAACCCAAATGCCCATCAACTCTAGACTGGATAAAGAAGATGTGGTTTGGGTCGGAGGGTTAGCTCAGTGGTTCCGGTGCCTGCCTCGCAAGCGCAAGGTCCTGAGTTCGATCCCTGGTAACCACATATAATGCTGGGCGTGGAGACATGCCCACCAACAATCAACACTGCATACCACAATGCCGGACGTGGTGGCTCACGCCTGTAATCCCAGCACTCGGGAGGCAGAGACAGGAGGATTGCTGAGTTCGTGGTGGCTTGCTTGGGCACCATAGTGAGCTCAGGGCCAGCCTGAACTACAACGCGAGACCCTGTCTCAAAAAGCAAAAAAAAAAAAAGAAGATGTGGTTGTTCTATAAAATGGAGTATTGCTCTGCCCTAAAGAATGATGAGATTGAATCATTTATACTCAAATGGATGTATCTTCAGGACATACTCATATGTGAATTAAGTAGGTCACAGATGTGTAAATATCATATCTTTTCTCTGGTATGAGAAACTGAAGTTGTAAATGTGTTCTAGAATGCATGATGGATATTGTGAAATGACTGATATTGTGAAATAGTAAATATTCAAGGGGAAATAGGGTTTAGGGGTAAATAATGAAAGAAAAGAATTGATGGTAAAAAAGGGAAACAGCTGGTGTTATATAGGGGTGGGGATGGTGGTAGGGTGGGTAGAAGAAGGAGAAAATGAGAATTTAAGTTGTGTCATATACTGGTACAAATTCTCAATGTGGGGGGTACTTAGGATGTGTATATATAATGTACCAATAAAATGTACCAATTAAAAAAATAGAACCAAGGGCTTAGCTGTGTGTGTACAGCAAGGAGCCGAGGAGGGGAGTCAGAGAAGCACTAGTCTACATCATGGTGTCTCACAAGCACACCACTTGGTGCCACATTGGAAGACTGGATGAAACGGTGAAAAAATGGGGGCGTTGGCTGTGAACATTTCTTTCAAGAAGTTCTGAGAAGGGAGCAGAGAAACGAGGTGATAGGCAGAGGAGGTAGTAGGATCTAGGGAGGTTGCTGGTGAGCCCCCAAGAGTGAGGATGGACTTTGTATGTTGGTGGAATTGAGGAAGGAGGCACAGACGGTGCAGAAGGGAAAGATGACAAGATGAAAGGGAGCCTAATGACCGGACCGTGCTTACCTGGGAAGAGGCTGCTTCCCTCACAGTTCTGCAGGGACACACAGCATGGGGGTGGAGCTTCTGGGCTGCCGGTATTGGAAGTGGCTTCTACTTTCCTAGTGACACGAATACTAGGTGAGACGAGAGAGCTCGTGGGTGTGCGTGTATGCATGTATGTTTTAGAGTGTGAGAAACAGGTAGATGAAGATCTTGGTAGGGAGAAATTATGGAGTAGGAAAATGTTAGGTGCAGTCGTGGCTTAAGTATAAAGTGAAATGTTCCCTAAAGACTCATGGATTCACGGCTGGATCCCCAGTGCAGCAGTGTTGGGAAGTGGGGCCTAGAGAGGTGACTCCATGAGGGTGCTGTCCATGCCAATGGGCTAATCCACTGATGGGCTGTGGGAGGTGGGGCCCAGGTGAGGAGGGAGGTCATAGGAGGGTCTGTTCTTGTCCCTGGCTCCTCCCTTCTCTCTCTGGCTCCTGGCTGTCATGAGTGAGCCAGGTTCTCCCGCCATGCCATAGTGTTTCTGCCTGGGTGCCTGTGGACAATGGCCTGAAACCATGAGCCAAAATAAACCTCTTCTCCCTTTAAGCTGCTTATGCCAGGTATTTTGGGTCCAGTGACCAGTATGTGTCCCCCAGAAGCTCTTCACCTGGAATTCTGAAGTCCTCCTTCTGCAGCTGGAGTACAAGCTACTGTCTAGCTAGCTGCTCAGGCAGGTATGCGGGTAGTGACAACTAGGACACGAGATGACCACATACATATAAAGCCTGAACCAGAGGGTGGCAGGGAGAGATGCCAGCATGCTGCTGTGGGTGTCTCTCGCAGTCAGGACCATGGATGATATCTATTTTTTTCCCTTAAATTTCATATGTCTTTTAAACTTCCTACATTCCTATAAAAATGGAAAGATTAATGCAATTTTTAAAAGAAACAAAATATGGAGAGAGGCAAAGGCTGGGTAGGCACAACTTCCTGTATATAAGACATTTTAATCTGCCAGAGTTTCTCATGACACACTAGCAAAATAGGCAACTTAGCTGGAGTTTTTCCAATTGCCTTTTTAAAAATAAGCCTTTTATTTTGGATATTTTGAAATTTAAAGTAAAGTCCCAGTAATGCTACGCAGAGTTTGCATATTCCATTCCTCTAGTTTCCTCTCATGTTAATGTCTTGCAGCAACATGTTAATATTGATCAGAGCAAAAAAAAATATTAGTAGTGCTTTACTATTAACCAAGTCACAGAATGTAATTGTATTGCACCAGTTTTTCTACTAATATTCTTTTCCCTTCTAGGAGCCAATCTCATATACTCCATTGCATTTAGCCAATTAACTGAAGAAGATTCCTTGGCCAATATGCAAGAATTGTTCATTTTATCTATCCCATAGGATCATTATGAGAATTAACTGAAATAATATATAAAGGAAAGCTTTGTAAACTGTAAAGTGCTGCTGAGTATTAGATGATAATAATGACAATGACACAGTCTTCAGTGGGGCTAGATCCATGTGCTGAAATGAAAGAGAAAGCAGTAATAGAAACTTGATTTGTATATCATTTTGCACTTACTTAAATTTTTGAAAGTCTAGGTAGAGAACAGTGAAAGAGAGGGTAAGAGGTATGATATGATCAATATATGCATATGCTTAAAATTATTATGTTCTAATAAAACACATGTATGGGGAAAGATACTTGAAAACATGTTTGGAAGTCCCACTGGGTAATAATAAGCTAATATTTATTAAGTGCTCACTGTGTATAACAACCAGTGTGTTAAGCAGGTATTAGTTTCTTAGAGCTGCTATAACAAAGGGCTACAGTCTGGGTGACTTAAAGGAACTAGTATTCGTTCTCTGACGGCCCTGGAACCAGAAGTGCAGCCAAAGTGCCAGCAGTTTCCTATCTGAGGCTTGGAGGGAGAGTCTGTTCCTCTGCCCTGCCTCCTAGTATTTGCCAGTCATACTTGTATCATGGAAGCCTTTGTCCAATCTTTGTCTCTGTCCTCACAGGGCGTTGTCCATGTCAGAATCTCTATTCCTTTTCCCACTTCTTACAAGGCCGCTAGTCATTGGAATAGAGCACACTTTATCCAGTATGATCTCATCTGAACTTGATTTCAACTGCAAAGACCCAATTAACGAACAAGATCACACTCACAGGCTCTTGGGGGACATGAACTTGGGGGGCACACTAGTTGATGTGCCATAGTTCTCCAGTGTATTAACTCGTGATTCGGTCATAGCAGATATCTTTATTAAGCTCAGTTTAATTTGGTAGTGGGTTCAGTCCCTACTTCTGCGAAACAAAAAAGAAAAGAAAAAATAATCTCTCCAAGAAGATCTAAGTGCTGTCATGTCATGGTGGACAAGCACAGGATTCTAGGAGCTGGGTTGAGAAAAGCTGTTGTGACAGGAAGGATGAGGCTGGGATGTCATATGAGAATTGCAGGATGAGAAATTCTGGAACTGCACAGGGTTCCCTTGCTAAGTGGCTGTTTGGTTCTGGCGCATCATCTGTTACATTAAATTCATGCATTTAATTGGACTTTTATAGGTTTTATTGTTTTGTTTGTATTTAATCTTTACATTTGTCTTGGGTTTATAGATGTATAAGAGCTATAAAAACCAGCAAGTTAACCTAATTTATAGTTTGCCCATCTTCGAGTAATAGTGTTTTGAAAAGAATTGAGCTTAAGAATGTGTTGTACTTAGAAAAGTCACCCTCACCCTCTCATCTCTAGACATCACTCCTGCCAGCAGCCAGTAGAATAGTATGTGTGTGCCCTCTGTCTTGGAGGAGGAGGGGAGGACAGCAGGTCTTGGAGAAAGCAGGCAATTTTATAGATGCTGTCCCAGGGGTGATTCATAGAAGAGCTAAGAAGACCCACCAATAGGTCTTGACTCCAGGCTATAAGGTGCAGAAAACTCAATAAACTGATATGAAGTTTAAAGAATGCTATGAAGGAGACCAGGGGTAAGATTTTTTTTTTTTTGTGAGACAGGGTCTTGCTTTGTAGTTCAGGCTGGCCCTGAGCTCACTATGCAGCCCAGGCAAGCCTGAAACTCAGCAATCCTCCTGCCTCTGCCTCCCACATGCTGGGATTAAAGGCATGAACCACCATGCCTGTCACTGTGGTATGTGGTACTGGTTGCTTGTGGGCATGAGTCACCATGCCCAGTGTTGTTGTATGTGGTTACCAGAGATCAAACCAGAGACCTTGCACTTACTATGCAGGTGCTGGAACCACTGAGCTAAATCTCTGGCCCAAGGGGATAAGATTGCTTAGGGTGCTTTGATCTGGGTACAGGTTATTGCTTCTTCTTATTGCTCACTCTGTAACTCATGGGGACAATGATGTAGAGATCAGCTCTTTCCTCAGTCCATGATGGGTGCCAGCAGCTCCCAGGGTTTCAGGCCTCTCCATTGCAGTCCCAGTGAGGTAGTACCTTTCCCATTACTGACTTTGTTTCAGGAACAGGAGGACCCTAGGTATGTGACTCCCCAAAGATGTGGAGAGACCCTGAGAAGAAACCTGAGACAGAGAGATAAGAGTAGCAGGAATTTTTCTAGTTCCCTGTAGTTTGGTAGGATGCAGTTGTGCTGGGCAGACAGAGAGGCAAAAGGGAAAGGACAACACACACACACACACGCACGCATGCACATGCCCCTACACACACACAGACACACACAGAGGCCTGCTGCTTTTGCTCTGCTTTGTGGAGCTGCTGTTCTCCTTATCAAAGTGTGAATATTTGGCCAGCACCTTGGAATTCATATATGTGTGTATGTGTGTGTGTGTGTGTGTGTGTGTATGCATCTGCCACAAGTATGATTCTTTCCTTGTCTAGCCAGTGCCTTTCCTTGTTTTCCTTGTTTGCTACTAAAACAACAAAGTCCCCTGATGGGTACTGTACCAGTGGCCCCGTACTCCTAGGGCAGAGTCCGAGAATGCCAGCCAACACTGTGAGTTTGCAGAGGGGTCCTGATTCTTCAGGGCCACCTGGCTCCAGTTGGTCAGAAGCTCACTGTAGTGACAGAGGTGCTCCAGATACTCTTTTCAGTCTTTGTTTTCTAGTTTGGGTTCTAACTCAAGTTCATGTTGAACAACTAATTAAAAGTCACAAAAAGGTGCCAGGCGTGGTGGATCACGCCTGTAATCCCAGCACTCCGGAGGCAGAGGCAGGAGGATTGCTGAGTTAGAGGCTTGCCTGGGCTCCATAGTGAGCTCAGGGCCAGCCTGAACTACAAAGCGAGACCCCGTCTCAAAAAAAAAAAAAAAAAAAAAAAAAAAAAAAAAAAAAAAAAAAAAAAAAAAAAAGTCACAAAAAGGAAATTGAACAGTGAAGTAAATGAGAGAGGGCACCATTCGTGTGCACACATTGTTTCTCCTTTGGAGTGGAAGGTTATCTTCTGATTAGTGATCTGAGAATTTGTCTCATAAAGGAATCACTGAGAATCATAGAATCATTTGTAAACATGAGGGTAAAATAAAGCAGCATATAGTGATGCCTTTTCTACACTATCTGACTTATAACCAGGGTGAAAATAAAAAGCTATAATTAATGATGTTCAACATTTATGTGCAGGGATGTTTATCACTGTGTACTAATAGCACCAAAAGTATGAAAACAATCTAACCTCCTAAAATAGAGAAATGGTTAAATCATGTTACTTTCACACACTGCACTTTGACATATTTATTAATAATAAAATCCTTAGATTGCCCACGATGGAGAGGTTCTGTAATTTTCTAAGGCAAACAAGGCATGATTCTCTTTGGTTAACTCTGCGTCTCCTTTTCACAATCCTTCATTAAATTTTCAAAACTACTTTTATAACAGACAAATACCCATGTCCTAATATTCTTTTTTAAAAGTAGTTTAAATTCTGTATATTGTCTGATCCTAATCATGTGTTAAAAGTACACAGACTAGAAGGGAAGCCTCTGATGTGGTAATAATGAATGTGTTATCCTCTTCTTTATATTCTCTTTTTTATATTTCCTTGACTTTGCACATCTTTTACAAATTACTTTCTACTCAGAAGAAAATTTCAAAGATACTTAGAATTATAGGAAATAAGCGATATCAGGGCCACAATCTACTTGGATAGTAGGTTAAAAACCTTCACAGCAACCTGAATCCTCAGTGAGTGGCAAGAATATAAAAAAAGGAAACCTTCCCTACACTGAAAAAAAAAAAACAAAAACCAACCTCTCCCCAAAAAACTCTTTTACTCTGTTCTCGCTACTATCCACCTTCCATGCTTTTTGAGCCTTTTGAAGTTTTCTATACTTGCCATCTTTCTGTGTGTCCAGTCCACTCCTCGGCCCCATGGGCAAGGTCTTCATATCTTCTTGGCATCCTGGTACTTGAAACCAGATGCCCAGACTAATCCTTAGTCTAGTTCACCTTGAACTGCCATAACTGTGTACTACAGAGCGTGTGGCCTTATTTCTCACAGTTTTAGAGGCTGGAATACAAGATCAGGATCTTAGCAGGCATGGTTTCTGCAAGGACATGTCTCTTTGGCTATGAATGGCTACCATCTTCCTGTGTGTTCCTATGCCTTTCCAATTGGCCAGCACAACTGAAGATGTGAGCTGTCTCTTGGTTTTAACTGATACCTTTAGGTGTCCTCATCTTCACCCCCCAGGCAGGAACTTCCTTTTTCATCTTGTATCCCTCATACTGGATCATCCAGAAAAATTCTGGGGCCCCACCCTCTTCATACCCGCTGTCCCACCTCCACTGTATAAAGTTCTTCCTAAGTCCAAACTAACTCGAGCACCTTCTCTGTCTACATCAGCATCTGTCATTTTTCTCCTCCATCCCAAGCATCTGTTGGCTCCAGGATGTCATTTGTAATCCCATCTGTCCACACATTCTGGCCTATAGGTGAGTGGGCCTCTCAGCATGTCCCAGATGGCAAACTGGCCCGTCACTTAGGACCTTGTGCTTCTCCATATGCCTTCTCTTAAACCAAGAATGCTCTTTTCTTCCACCTGACAGGTAACAATGTTTTTTTTTTGTTTTAACTTTGTAATTATGTTATAACATATGGATTTTTTATTAGTGCATGTTGATTATACAGATTAATTTTTTTATATTTGTGCATGCATACAACATACTTTATTCATTTTCATACCTCTTGTTCTGCCCTTCCCCAGTTTCACATTTGGGGGTTTCAATGAATAATATATGTATATATTTTGATCATACCCATTTCTCTATTACCTGTTCTTGCACTTCCTCCCATTTAGTCCCCTCTTCTTACCTAATAATAGTTTTTGTTTTACTTTCTTGTCTTCTTTTTGGATTCTGCATATGAGGGAGAACATATAATACTTGTCTTTCTGAGTCTGGGTAATTTTGTTCAACATGATGATCTCCAGATTTATCTATTTTCTAACAATTAAAAATTTTCTTCTTTACAGTTGAATAATACTGTTGTGTGCATACCACTTTTTCTTTATTCATGTATCTATTGATAGGCACTGAGATGGTTCCATATGTTGGTCATTGTAAATTGTGCTACGGAAACATAGGTATGCAGGTGACTTAGTTGAAATGACATTTCTCATTGTTGGGACAAAATACCCAACACATAAAGTTAAAAGAGGAGAGGTGTATTTCACCTCACAGTAAAGGGTTCAGTCTTGGTGGCTGGCTCTGAGGCAGGATAGCACAGCAGAGGGCTACTGCAGAGGAGAAACAATTCATGTTGTCATAGGCAGCAAGCAGCAAGCAGCAAGCGGCAAGCAACATCATCAGAGAAGAAGCAGCAGCCAGTCTGCTTTCCTGCTCTCCCTTTATATTCAATCCAGGCTATAAGCCTATTGGTGGTTGCCATCCACACCCAGGTAATGGGCTTCCATTATCCACACTCAGAACCATGCTAACCCTATTTAGTTATTGTGCACCTCTAGATCCAACAGCCACCAGTAAGCCTCACCTGTGCACATCGGAGGCTCGGGGGACAACATCTAGATACAAGCCATAACAGTAGGTTCCCCTAGTATGCTGATATAATTCCCTGTAGTATGTACCAAGGAGTGATGTAGCTAGATCAAATTGTACCTCTGTTTTTGGCTTTTTGAAGAAACTTCATACACAGTGGATGTACTAATTTATATCCTATCCAGCAGAGATTCACTGCATCTTTATCAATCTTAGGCCCAGTAACACTTTCCTCACTTGACTAAGATTGAGACAGTGTGTCTGTCTACATTCCCATCTGTCACAACCCCACTCACCTCTCAGTCATTGGGGTAATGTGGATAGTTCACCTTCCCAAGCAGCCTGGACACTGGGAACCCTAGGGAGCAGAGACCAACTTTCTAAGGACTCAAACACATCAGCCTGTGACAGACATATGGAGCAGGTTGTTGAAGAAAGGTGACATGGTTTGCACAGGGGATAGGTTCAGACCGTGTGCTGTGTGTGTGTGTGTGTGTGTGTGTGTGTGTACTTATTCATGCAGAGCCAAACATCCAGGCAAAGAGGATGTACTCAGAGACACACACAAACACCTTGGTGGCTGGGGAGAGCAGGCTGTGGAGTCCCAGGAACATAGATGGGGTTGCACTCAGAGTTTCTTCTTTCTCTATGCCTAGTTTTTCAGGCCCCAGAAGACTTTTCCCCCTAAAACTTTCTAATGTTATGTTATGTTATGTTATGTTATGTTATGTTATGTTATGTTATGTTATGTTATGTATGTTTTGAGACAGGGTTTTGCTTTGTAGCTCAGGCTGGCTCTGAGCTCACTATGCAACCCAGGAAAGCCTAGAATTTAGCAATCCTCCTGCTTCTGATTCCTGAGTGCTGGGATTACAGGCATGAGCCACCATGCCAAGCATGGTGTTATGTGGTACTGATTGCTGGTGGGCACCCATTGTATTCTGGTATGTGGTACTGATTGCCAGTGTGTGCCTATCAGCAATTGTTTGGGAACTTTTAAGTTTTAAGTCCTTGACGTGGACAAATACTCCAATAAATTACCAAACAAACAAGAAATTCTAAGAATTATTTGTGTGTAGGTGCATTTGTTTATAAACAGTTAGATGCAAGAGAAATACAGAATGATCATTTTGTTCTATTTTATTGAATGTAACAATGAAGTTTGGTAGGAAAGAAAAGTCCCTGTTCTGTAGAAAAAATAACAAGCTTACTGTACCACAGCAGAATGTTTTTCTCAACAGGATTTGTTGAATTTGTGTTTTTTATGATGAGTGTAGTGCTGTCTGTTCAGTTGTAAAGTCAACTAACCAGTGGCTTTGAGAAAAATAGTAACATACAGAATTTCAAGAATACATTTCTTATGTGAAAGATACATACGTGCTATACAATTTTCAAACAACAGGTTAACTGACCAAATCTAAATAGTATATGTAGTTAGGATGGTAAATATTCAAGGAATTTGGATTATGTGGTCAAATCTAAAGGAATAGGTCAAACTCCTCTCACTTCAGTGGTCTTAACCTATTTGAGCAATTTAAATGTCATTCATTTTGACTATGAATAAAGAGGAAATGACTGCAAGTAAGAATCTTTCAATCAGAAATAATGCTTTGTGACATGTACAGTGAAAACTCTGGAAGAGAACATCAGAAAGTGGAAAGAGTTCCCTGTTCCTGAGAAGGAGGAACCAATATAGTTGATAGGCTTTGCTTCCAGAACCGATACACAGATTTAATGCATTCCCAATCAAAATACCAATAGCAAGTGCAGGACGTGGTGGCTCACGCCTGTGATCCCAGCACTCAGGAGGCAGAAGCAGGAGGATTGCTGAGTTCCAGGCTTGCCTGGGCTACATAGTGAGCTCAGGGCCAGCCTGAACTACAAAGTGAGACCTTGTCTCAAAAAAAAAAAAATAGCAATAGCATTCTTCACAGTACTAGAGAAAATAACCTTCATATGGAATCAGAAGAGACCCAGAACAGCAAAAGCAATCTTGTGGAACAAGAAAAGCAGGAGATATCACAATCCCAAATTTGAAGTTACCTTACAAAGCTACAGTGATAAAAACAGCATAGTACTGGCATAAAAACACTGGACCAGTGGAGCACAATAGAAGAAGCAGAAACAACTCCAGAAACAGTTGGCTATTTAGTCTTTGACTAAGAGTCCAAAAACATACACTGGAGGAGATTGCCTATATAATAAATGGTGGTAAAAAATTGGCTAGCCACATGCAAAAGATTGAGTGAAGACCCATATCTCACCACATACCATATTAAAGTCAAAATGGATCAAATATCTAAATATTAAAACAAAAAATCTGCTAGACAATAAAATAGATAAAACTCTTGAAAACTTAGATATAGGCAAGGAATTGCTGAATAAAACTTCAATAGCACAAGAAATAGTACCAAGAATTAAAAGATAGAATCATATCAAATTAAGTTTTCTGTACAGAGAAACAATGAAACAGCCTCAAGAGACAGCCTATAAAATGGAGAAAATTTTACAAGCTATTTTTCAGAAGACTAACATCTAGAATACATAAAGAATTTTTTAAAAACTAGACCCCTTTCAATTAAAAAAAAACAGTAAAAAATGGCCAGTTGAAATGAGTAAGTACTTCTCAGAAGAAGTACAATTGGCCAATAAACACATGAAAAAATGTTTAACAGGTTGGCCATTTGACCAATGTAAATTAAAACATTAAGAGTCTATTTCACTCCAGAAAGAATGGGCTACCACCAAGAAACTAAATACAATAAAAGCTTGGATTGCAAATAACTTGTTCTGCGACTGTTCCACAAAATGAGCAAACATTTCTAAGTTTTAATTTGATAAATAGGCAACGTCTTGCAATATGAGTATAGTAAACATTTGAGTTGCAAATTTTTACGCATAGAATAGACTTCATGCTATGAACATTCGCAGATGTGAACAAATTGTGGAAGTAACGTATGTGTCTACATTGTGACAGTTGTGCTACTATGTGCTTACTGTACAGTGTGATAGTATACAGTAGTACTGTATGGTCAAAGAGTTACTGTATTTGTGTGTATGTTTGGGGTTTTTATGCATTACATTGTATATTTGTGTCAAAGGTGTATAAGACTCACTTTGTTGGACTTATGAATGAATCTGACTTAAGAACTTTCTCCTACAGTAGAACTTGTTTATTTTTGTGTTCTTTTGGTAACAAGGATTGAACTGGGGCCCTTGCACTTGTGAGGCAGGTGCTGGCACCACTCACCTAATCCCTGGCTGGGAACTCATTTGTAAATTGGGAATTTAACTGCAGTATGTGGTGTCAAGTGCCACATTTTCATAACTGAACCAATAGTTCTTCTTCCTGTCCATCTCTCTCTGGGGGACTTTGAAGAGTTTAGGGAGGAGGAGAAAAGCAGAGGAGGAATCTCTCACTTCAAATGAGTTTAGGAAGATGTGTAAAATGTGTGAAATGTGCAATACTGTATAGAGAAGCACCACCTGAATAAGGCTAGTAGTGTGAGCAATGAATCTGTTTAATAGTAATATAATGCTACATTTCTGCAAAATCCTCAAAAGGAGGGAAAAGCAGATGTCACTGGTAGGTTCCTTGTTAAAGCTGCATGAAAAGAAAATGATTCTGTTGAGCCAGTAGACACCAGTGATACTGTTAGTGAATAGAGGAAAGTGAGAAAACCAAAATAGAAATAAAGAGCAAAATAGAAGATGGAAAGTAGGAAATGGGGAGACCTTTTTCAAATGGGAAAAGGGCATCAAGAGAGGGAGAGAAGGGGAGATGAAAAAGTAATTAAATGTGTTATGGACAGGTACCAACTCTCCACAAAGACTATAAGTAATTGCTGTGTGCCACAAGTGTGTACTAATTAAAAAATACTGTAAAAAAGAAAAAATGAGATAAGTAAAGCTTTAAAAAAATAGCATTTTGTATGCTCAGGCTGCCTTTAAGACATGAAGTGGCAGGTGTAGTGATCCATACCTATAATCACAGCCTGAGCTACAGAGTGAATTCAAGGCATCTGGACTACATAGCAAGACTCAAAACAGCGACAACAACAAACCCCAAACCCAAACCAAACCTTAAAAAAAGAAAAAATAAACCATCAAGTGACAGCAGGAAATCTTTCCCAATCCCTAGGATGCTTTTGCTAATTTAGAGTCTGCCTGGGACCTCTGGCTGGAGAAGATCACAGCCCAGTGGAGAGTGGTAACAGATACTGATCGGGCGCACAGCTAGACATGAAGGAGGAAGTAAAAGGTATGTGGAAGGGCCGAGACCCTAACACTGCTCAAGTCCCCTCGTGATACTAACATGTGCAGAGACCGAATAGAGCTCAGCAAAAATAGTGGACAGAAGCCTGGGAGCAGAATGTATTTTGAAGGACACGCTGGCCCTGATGAAATGTGATGTGTGTTTAAATGAGCTCTGAGGCTCACTCAGCGCTCCAGCCACAGTAAGCAGAAGGTCCCTGGCCAGAGGCCTCAAAGGGAAGAACTTGAACTTAGCAGAGCCACTGGAAGGTTAGGCCCCTGAAGGAGAAGAGTCTCAAAATCTGAGTGCACCTGTGATGTACTGGTTGATTATGGAGCCACACAAGTACACTCTCATGGCTTGGAAGGTGCGTGCAAAAGCATTGGACACTAAGTGACACACACTCACTCTCACACTTACTGGCTCCCATGTCTGAGGGGCAGACAGTGGCCAGGTCTGTTTCCTGATACAAATCCTCCTCAGCTTCTCAGACTCTTGGGCCAATCACATCATGAGATAGAGGCCAAAACCCTTTTAAGCTGCTTAACCCTCTTCCGTAGTTACATCAAGTCATATCTCTATGATGTTATATATTCTTTCTCCTCTAACTTTCCCAGTGGTTTTTGCCGTTACTGTCACCTTTTTCTTGCTTTGTTTTTTTGGTTTTGCAGTACTGGGGATCAAACTCGGGGCACTGTGTGTCCAAGGTTGGTGCATTACCACTTGAGCTAAAGCCCCAGCCCCCTGTTACCGTCACCTTAAAATTGCATTATAACCAATCCCCAGGACTTCAAGGGAAAAAAAATCCAGAACACCACACTTGAAGACTCCCACTGCCTGATTCCAGGCTTGGTATAGAGTCAGAGTATTGAAGAAGATAGTGTAGTGTGGACGGAAGGAGGACTGACACCTTTATTTATTTACATAATTAACTGTTTATTCATAAAAGAACACTAGTACTTCACTTTGAAATTTTGACCTTTTTTTTTTTTTTAAAGACAGGGTTTTTCTGTATAGTCTAGGCTGGCCTTGAGCTCACTATGTAGCCCAAGCTGGCCTTGAACTTGCAGCCTCCTAGTTCAGTCTCCTGAGTGTTGGCATTATAGTCATGCACTGCCACCCAGCTAAAGTTTGGCCTTTTAATGATTAGTGCTAGAAAATTGAGAAGTCCCACAGCAAACAAAGAATTTACCTCCTACTTTCCATAGTCCATAAAAATAATTTGAAGTAGATCATAGACCTAACCGTAAGAACTATAAAGCTTTCATAAGTCAACATCAAAGAAAAGCTATGTGACCTTCAACTAAAAAAGATTTCTTAGAAAACACAGACACAAAAAGCTATGAAAAACGTTTGCTCTTTGATAGAGTTATGAAAATGAGCAGGTAATCCACAATCTGGGAGAACAAATTTGTAAAATAAGTATCTGACAAAGGGCTGGTGTCCAGAATGTAAAGAACTCTTGAACAGATTTCACCAAAAAGCAAACAAACAAAGTTCATAAAAGCAAGTGAAAACCACAATGAGATACCACTAATCAACCATTTGAATGGCAAATTATAACATATATCAAGTATTGAAGAGAACACAGAACAAGTGGAATTTTTTTTTTTTTTTTTTTGAGACAGGGTCTCGCTTTGTAGTTCAGGCTGGCTCTGAGCTCACTATGTAGCCCAGGCAAGCCTGGAACTGAGCAATCCTCCTGTCTCTGCCTCCCGAGTGCTGGGATGACAGGCGTGAGCCACCACACCCGGCATTGTATGTGGTTACCGGGGATCGAACTCAGGGCCTTGCGCTTGCGAGGCAGGCGCCGGAACCACTGAGCCAACCCTCCGGCCCAACAAGTGGAAATTTAATGTATTACTATTGAAAGTACAGAATGAAATGGTGCAGGCTTCTAATTTTGGCCATTGTTGAGTTACATATATACTTTCTGAAGGACTCTGACAACATTTTTAGGCAATGATCCAATACAACTGAGATGTGCCTATGGAAGGACATACATAAATGTTTGCAGCAGTATTATTCACAGTAACCCCAAATTACAAATGACCCAAGTTTCTATCACCCCATTCATGGATAAACACATCGTGGTTCATTCATTCAATAAAAACATCACTCAGGATGCTCTGCAAAACATGTACATATAAAAAACATCACCGCTTAAATGAGGATTAACTTGTGTCATATACTGGTTCAAATCCCCCAGTGTTGTGTGTGATTGTGTGCTGTATATAAAATGTACCAATAAAGAATTCAATTTCAAAAAAAACATCAAAGCTGAATGAAAGAACCCAGGTACAGAAGAATACACACGGAATTCCATTTACAAAAGTCTAGAAAAAGATAACTATAGTGGCAAAATAGGTTGCCCTAGGGGCAAGGGTCAGAGGAGGGAGTTGTTAGTAATTCAGCACGTAGACATCTGAAATGACAAAAATATGCGGTGTTGAGATTGTGAGGGAAGGTATGTGACGGTACATTTGCCAGCATGTATAGAATTTAACGTGGGTGAATTTCATTGAATGTAAATTGTACTCTCTTTGTGATCCAAAAAAGCAAAAATAATTTCTGAACAAGCAGTGGGGGACACAGAAGGAGGAGACTTTTCAAAAAATTACATGTTCTGGGTCAGGGATTCAGCATAGAGGTTCTAGTGGTGCCTGCCTCGCAAGCGCAAGGTCCTAAGTTTGATGCCTGGCACAAACAGACAAATGTACACATTCCCCTGTTGTACACGCACAGTCGATTGCCTGAGAAGGGACATACAGATTCTTGATTAAGACCAAACACACAAGTCAGGATCAGTTACTTCACAGGGGCTTGGGATGCCGGAGGGGTTTTCCCAAAGGCTATCCCATAATCAAGTATAGAAATGATAGATATTTCTTTCCTTTTCTCTACCAACTGTTGCAGATCTCGTAAACCCCAGTTTTGAGTTAATTCTATACCTGTGCTTTCTGTCCCTTTATCTAGCATAGTACCTCTAGATAGGACCACCCCAACAAGATTACCTTATTTTAACAGCTTGTGGGGTATTTGAACTCCCCGTAATACCCAGTTCCACTGTCATTCATTATGATTTTTTCTGAATTTTATCAAGTCCAAATCCCTGTGCTTCCATCTTCTCTTACTCTCTTCCTGTCAGTTACTTTATCGTGGCTGAGGCAATACCAGACACCCACAAATTACGGTGGAGAGATTGAGTCTCCTGTGCGTGGAAGGTGATTGGATTGTTAGGGTTCACACCATGCTCACCATACTCAGTAGCCGGATGTGCTTTAGGAGGTGGAGCCTGTTTGGGAGAGGTGTGTTGTGGCAGCTGTGTGACTTTGGAGGGTGTATTTCCTTCCCTGCATCTCTTCTTCTTTGCTTCCTGGCCATTACAGGTTGGGCACCTTTTCCTCTTGCTATCCTGTTTCTGCCTTGGAACATACCAACTGTGGACTGAAACTGTAGTCAAAATAAAGCTCTCCCCTTTTAAGTTGCTCATGTCTGGTATTTTATCCAGGTGATAGGAAAGTGGCTAAGATAATTACCTGGGAATATAGGCTCTAATATTCTAGGGAGTGCGAAATGGATTCAGCTTTAGTTTCTGCTACTTAGTCATTGTGTGATCTTGGGGACTAAGTAGGCTCAGTCTCTCCCTCTGGTTACTGAGTGTCATAATATTGAAGAGAAATCTTGACAATTTTTCCCTTATATTTTTTTCCTAATACAGACACATAGTAACTTCCCTTGTCTCTTGACAAATGACCTTTGGAGAGTGCCATGACTAAACTCTACTTATTTGAGTAAAATATTGCTTAGACACTGTATTTTTGAAAACATAACAAGATAATAATGCCTGGTATTGATACAGTCTTGGATCTGTTATCTTAATTATGCTTTATGGGCCAGAGATTTAGCTCAGTGGTTCTGATGCTTGCCTAGCAAACTCTAGGTCCTGAGTTCGATCCTGGTAACCACAAACAACAATACTGGGTATGGTGACACACATCAGCAATCAGTACCACATACCACAATGCCAGGCGTGGTGGCTCATGCCTGTAATCCCAGCACTCGGGAGGCAGAGGCAGGAGGATTGCTGAGTTCGAGGCTTGCCTGGGCTACATAGTGAGCTCAGGGCCAGCCCGAACTACAAAGGGAGACCCTGTCTTAAAAAACAAACAAACAAACAAAAAGCTTTATGATGCTACTGTAAAAACTGTTAAATTTTTAACAGTTAATTTTTTAACAGTTAATTGGTGTGAATTAATTAATAGTTATTAAACTCCTAGAAGGAAAGCAGTGAGGTAGAGTGAACAGGCTGTTGACTCATAGCTAAATTAACCCTCAGTTTTCAACCAAGACTACTAGCCGATCAGGAACACTTTTGCTTGATACCCGGTGGGTATCAGGAGCTGAGGATTTTCTGGGACCTGCAGCCCAGTGGAAAGGGCAGTACTTGAGAGAGTGGTTGCAAAGTGACAAAAATCGAGGTTTTTTTTCCCTTTTTATTTCCTCCCTCTCTTTTAGTCTCATCACCAACTTCTTAACTTATTGAATTAGTCCACATCTGTTCTTTTAAGAGAAAGGAAAGGAGGGGAGGCCAGGAGTTAGAAAGAGCTGAGAGATGGTAAAATCTTCTGAACCAAAAGTTGCTAGTGAATGATACATCAAAGTTGATTTTGTTCTGCAAAAGGGTTCTGTTCACCTTTCCCTGTTTTATGCTATACAGCCTGGTGGTATTTCCAACCTAGTGACTAAAGTATAAATCATAATAATTGGTGTCCATGTGTGCTTTAATTTATATGAGCCATAGATGCCTTTGATAAAGCACAGATAGGCTTTAAACATAGCCTCTTTTACTAGTGACAGATTTTCTATTTGAGTTTGTTTCCACATTGGTTTACGTTTAATTCTCTAACAGAGGACCATGAACAATATGGGAAGAAAGGCATTGGATACTCTATATCTAAAATCTGCCCTGTGTGTGTATGTGTGTATGCTCTGTGCACACATAAATCACATATAAATATTTATATAATACCATATGCACAAACCATATTTCTAGGATTTGTTTAGGTATTGGGATTTAACTACAGTGTGGTATAAAAAAGGGAGGGGAAAAAAAGTGAAGAATATGACATTCCTGAGAACAAATCCTGGCTCTGGTAATGCCACAGTACTATTGTTTCTTTCATTGTCTCAGAGTTTTCCCTTTGAAAGTGAGGACAACAACTATTCCACCTTTCCTTGCCACCTCAGGCCTCATTGTATTTTCCAGGCGCGTTCCCCATGTGTTTGAAAGTGCTTTGTAAACTGTGAAATTCTGCCCAAGGCCAGTTATTGCTTCTAGATTGTCTGGTAAAATGGATATCCAGACTCTCGGAAGGGATTGGATTTGATACGGTAGGAATAAAAGATTTCTCTAATGGTTGGCTATTATCAAAGGACCTGGAGGGTGGGGAGTTTTGGCAAGGAGGAGAAGAAATTAGAAGCCTGTGCACGCCTGGTGGCAATGCAAAATGGTCTGGCTGCTGTGGGGAGCGGTATGGTAGGTCCTGGAAAACCTAAACACAGAATTACCAGCAATTACATTTCCTGATATATATACATACACACATATACACACATACACAAAAGAACTGAAGACAGGAATATGAGAAGATGTTAGTGAACCAGTGTCCACGGCAGCACCGTTCACGATGGCCAAAGTACGGAAGCGACCCAAGTGCCAGTGTTGATAATGGATAAATGTGTGCGTATAATGGACTATTACTCAACCTTGGAAGGGAAAAAAATTCCGATGTATGTCACAACATGGATGAATTTTAAAGACATGTTAAATATATTAAAGGGCAAACACTATATGATTGCTTTTCTGTGCAAGTACCTACGATAATCAAATCATAGAGACAGAAAGTAGAATAGAAGTGAGCAGGAACTAAGTGAAGGGAAATGGGGAGTCATTTGAGTAAGTTTCCTTTGAGGAGAAAAGTGTCTGAGATGGATAATGCTGATGTCACGTAATGATGTGTGTATGCTGAAAGTCACTTAACGGGATGCCTAGAAATAGTTAAAAAGGTAAAGCTTCAAATTTCAAAGTCACCCAGCTCAGAGGCCCAGCAGAAAACTAGTTGACAAACAAATTTTGAAGCTAGGGGTCCAGGTTCCAGTTGTACGTCCTCACTACTGGAGGTATCACCTTGACCGTGATCCCTTGTTCCCATTCTGTGAAGGGTGTGAAAGGTTTTACTTGGTGTGAATCACTCGGGTGTAGCAGTTTTAAGTCCACTGCCACGAGTCCACATGCCAGGCATGCACAAGGCTTCTAATTTCTTCTCCTCACCAGAATTCCCGCCCTCCAGGTTCTCTGATAATAGCCAACCATTAGAGAAATCTTTTATTCCTACTGTATCAAACCCAGTCCTTTCCTGAGAGTCTGGATATCCACTTTACCAGACAATCCAGAGGGTTTTTTTGTATATGTGTATCTTTTTTTGGACTTATTTAATGTATTGGTACATTCTATATACACATCACAATTACTCTCAACATTGAAAATTTGCACCAGTATAACCATGACTTAATTCTCATTTTTCCCCTTTCCCTACCCACCCTACAACCCCCTGGCCCTATATACACAAGCTTTTACATGTATATCTTATGCTGTAATACCGTATATACCCCACCGTGTCCTTTTTGAAAAGAGACTCCTTTAGTTTAAGTTTGGTGTCATTGGTATGGAGGCTGCTTTTCCTTCATTTCCTGTTTTGTTTCCCCTCTCGTGTGTCTTTATTTCACAGGTCAAACACAGAATCTGCAACCATGGTGTTTATTACACTTTACTTGTACCGACTCTTGGCATCTCTCAGGTAATTTATCACGCGTCATTTGACACACAACCCTTCACCTGCGCATAGTTTTAGACAAGCCTCAGATCTGTCTGGTTTTCTTCCGAGGAGCATCTAATTCAACCCGCTCCACATGTCACAGTCGTGATATCTTCCTCTCCTCTCCTCCTTGTCCTTCCAGAATGTCCTGTGTTTCCTTACCAAGGTCTTTCTGACAATAGATCTCTGTTCATCATCGGTAATGGAACATTTTCTCATTTCTGAGTACATTTTCTTCCATTTCCTCCTCTGCCCTAGAAATAAACCCTATTCCAACACTTCACTCAGATCCAACAAACCTCAGGTTGTGTGAGCGTGTGTGTCTGCACGTGCACGAGTGTGTGTATGTGTGTGTGTGTGCTCAGTTCCCCCCTTGCTGGCCACATTTCTCTGTCTCCCCTCCTGCCTCTTCTCAAGTTTATTTTCCTTTTCCTTTGTTGGTCCTGAGTCTTCATGTAATGTTTCTAAATAGGACACTGGAAATTTACGAACACTTTTTGTGTTCTTTCTAAATGGTGTTATAACATGAAACACATCTGAATCCCAAGAAAACCTCCGAATTTCATGATGGTTCGTCACTATGCACTAAATTCACTGTCTTTTTATCAGTTTGGTATTTAGCCTCATCAGTCATGTCATTCAACAGCCAGCGTCACATTCTGTTCACTGTTAGTAGTTGCTGGCTGCGGGGTGGTGGATTTGAGCATGGAGTCTGTGACTTTGCAGGTACCGTCAGGAGGGCACAGCACTTCGCAGTGTGGCCTTGAGCTAGATGTGCAGGTCTTCTTCTTGTTCTCTTCACCTTGTGGTCAGTGGTCAGCTGTCACTAGCTTGCCTCTGCAAGCCTCTTTCCTGGGGCGTGTGAGCCAGCAGTATATAGAATATTCAGCCCTGTGCCTCGAGCCCCTTGTTGATAAGCATTCAGCGCCTGGATCAGCCTGACCCCCTGGCCAGGGCCTGGCTTTCGTTTCCCCTGTGCCTGTTGCAGTATGCCAGACCTGGTACCCCAGCTGAGCAAGAGGGATTAAGACAGTGCTTTGTTGAGCCCCAGGAGCCTCAGGAGTCTCCAGTGCCAACTTCCAGCACCTTCTCCAAAGAGCTCATCTCTCTGTCTACTTGAGAACATACATGCCTTCCCTTTGGACCTCTGCCCTTCAGTTCTGACATACTCCATGTTCAGAGATTGCTCGAGTTTCTCTAAACTCAGATGCTCTGCATTTTCCTGAGTCTCCTCCCCAGGAAGCAGCTCTAGTGCCACCCATTCTCCTTCTCCACCCTTTGCCCAGGCTCACCAAGTGGCTTTTCCCTTCCTTCATCTTTCATCTGTTCCTACGTCTCTATTAGGAGGGGATGTCTGAGATGCCTGTTTCTTCTTAGATTTTGGGCAACTACCCCAGCCTCTTTAATGAAAATCTTATACATGTTATAATCTGATCTTAGCAACACTGGGGCGTCTTGTCTGGGAGGGAAGCCTTTTCCCATCTTAAAACATGTCTTAGCCACCCCTCTTCCTAACACACCATTGTGCAGGCTCAGGCCTGGGCAGTCTGGGATTGAATCCAACTCGGCTGCTTTCTAGCTGAGGAACCACAGATGAATTGCTTAATCTCTCTGCGCCTCCACCTGTGTCATGGAAATAGGTTTCACAGAGCAGTTCTGAGGCTTAAATGAGATAATGTCTAATGCCTCTACAGTACTCAGTGCTTATGAAAGACTGTTGCTCCTAGGAAGTATCTTTAGCATAACCCTACTACAAGTAGCAGACTTTCTGTATTTTCATGTTTTAGCCTTTTGTCATCCAAGCCGACTCCCTCCCCAAAATTTTTCTGGGCATAGCTCACTTCTTCCAGCCCTTGATTTAAGCCACGGTGGCAGAGATGCCTTCTTAGGCATCAGAGGAAGGTGAAACTTTCCACCTTTTCTAACCTTCTGTAGGAAGTTTTTGTTCCTCTTCCTCCACTGATTATCATGATCAGTGACTTGGACTCTTCCTGGTTGTTGGTGTGAGCCTGGCCAGGGGCCAGTGCCGGAGTGCAGTGAGGGTGATGTGCCCTAGGACATGCATGACCACTCCCTGGAGAGGAGAGAGTGGGGGCCAGTGAGAGAGCAGTTGGCGCATTCCAAGCAGAGGGACCTCTGGGTAAGAGGACGGAGCCAGAAACCCATGGAGGGGAGCCCACACAAGCCTTTTTACGCTTCCTGTTCCCCATACTCCTCCTGGGCCTACACGTGCCTTCTACCTGGAATGTTCTGTACCCTGCTTTCACTCATAAGCATCCGTAGACCTTGACACCAGTGCCATCCCCCCAGAAGCCATCTCTGACCTTCGGGTCCAGATCAGTTCCAGGTCAGAGGTTCTTAGAGCTTTTAGCTCCTTTCCAGTCCTAACAAGTTTGCTATTCATCAATTTGCAATCACCGCTCTTTCTATTTTCATAAGACTGTAGATTCCCTGAGGAGTGTTTTTGTTCACTCCTATCTCTCCAAGGCCTAGGACAGTAGTAGAAACGTAATATAAATTAATGAACTCTTCATTATTAATTTAGACATCATAAGGAGAGTCTATAGTAGGTTCCCTCAGAATGGAATTTTGTGCCAAATTCCTATGAAATTTTAAATAGTTCTTTTACTAAAATTTGGGGAGACATACCATAATGAGAGGTACAAGGTACATTTTGCATATGTCTATAGAGGTAAAGATGTGTATAAAATGACATCCTCTGGAAAAACTCCCAGACTGTTAATATTACCATAAGATTGATACTAAAAGCCATTTCTCCAGTGAGTTTCACAGAGCTGTACAGTGAGGCATGGGGGTATGGCATTGTAGCAGAGGCTCTGAGCTTTTTAGGACTTTGGGGGAGGAAAAAGAATTTTCTTTAAGCAGGCAAGAGTAAGGCAGTAAATGTGTTTTCACCAACTGCTGTAACAAATTCATTTTTGGTTATAAGATGGTGCAAGACAGACATAGAAGTCATCATATCTGTCATTAGGGTGCTAATGAGAAAACATCACACACATATCACCTGAAAGCTGCAATTGAAAGAACCACTGCATCATTGGAAGAAGCTAGAAATGGAGTAATCAACATCAACAAAATCTATTGTTCCCAGGTTGCAAAATTGAGGGATTATTTCTACTGCAAGTCAGAATGAAACCTGTTTACATTTGTCAGCAAAATGATCACATTTTACACCATTAACATTTGGCAAGATGAGTGCCATCCATTAGCTAATCTGCAAATGCCCCAGCCACAGACTCAGGAAAACAAAGAACAGTGAGTGCAGGACAGCCTTGCCTTCGCTGCACTGAGACGGTGAGCTGGGCTGTGTTGGGGCTTCAACTTGGGTGTGGTGGGCAAAGTGGGTCAGGCCGTTAAAATAATCCAGGGGCATCGACAGCTGGAGAATGGCACTGTGATGCATGTAATATCAGGAGCGACTCAGGCAGCGACCACTGACACTGTAAGACAGGCTCAGTAAGATAAGCCCGGAAAAGGCTTGGGGTTAGTGGTCAAGAAAACAAACACCTTTCACTGACTTGGCTGGTGCTCCTGTTTGGCTCTGCCATCTCCTTTTGAACCTCCCACACCCCAGATGACACCTGCCCAGGGAACCAGGCTCCATTCCCAGCCCTGGTTTTCTCCTGAGCATCTGGACACTTTACTGTATCTTTTAGTTTGAATTTTTCTTTGTCATGGCTTTCCCAGGTCAACCTTTTCTCAACGCCTAGCTCTCTTTCCTGGCTCAAAACTAGTAGTCAGGAGCTACAGTTCAGAGGTAGCAAAAATCTGGTCCTCCAGACACTGTCCCTAGAGCAGTCAGCCCTCCCAAGATGCTGTTAAGGAAAACTTGCTAGTGCCAGAATGACGTAGCTGAGTGATGAGAGTAAAACTGAATGTAGAGGTTGCTCCTAATGACTTGCTGGGAATTATCCAGCAGATCCATCCACAGAGCTGGGATTAAGCACCAGCAGTCAGTTCCCAGATTTGTCTAAATAAGTGGCTAGCTTTATAAATGTGAATCTAAGAAGTAGTCAAAAGCATAAACATTGTAAAATTTATTAAGAGAGAGTAATAATTCAGAATTTGTCCTCACACATAATGGGTGATGAGGATTATTGCATGAATGAATGAATCCTAACCCCAGAAACAGACCTGTTACCATGGAGTAAAACATGGTGCAAATACTTAAACTGTCCTGCTTAGTGCAAATATGAGAAAACCCAGTCTATGGAATGCAAAGAAATACAGGCCTTTCAAGAAAAGCTGCCAAATTTACTTGCTTTACGTATAAAGATTAGTAATTGTGGAAATTGAGAGCCATCACTATGAAATCCCTTAGCCAGCAAATGGGCCATGTAATACACACTAGCAGGATAACTTACAGTTGAAATGGTGGGGCCAAATTCCAGCTTGGAATCTTCCTTTAAGCCAGAAGATTTCACTTGTGTGCTTTACCAGCATGACTCTAGAGCGGGGAGGGAGTACAGAGTTGACCTGGGCTCTAGACAGAGCGAAATTGGTTTGGATTTGTGTGGAGTTGTGCGAGCAGGTTTCTGTTTTATTTGCACACAGTGTCCCCAGGAAGGGGGGACAGATACCCATCCTCTGCTATGAAGAGGGAAAACCCAAGATTGCGCGAAGCTGCAGGGCTTGCAGGACTTGCTGGTGCTCCTGTTTGCCTCTGCCATCTCCTTTTGAGCCTCCCACACCCCAGATGACACCTGCCCAGGGAACCCAGGACCTGGGGAGAGGATCCATGCTCTCTTGAGTTCCGTTTGAACTTGGCAGGAAACCTAGGCCCACCAGGTTGTCTCCAGCGCTGGCTGCCTGTTCCTGGTGTTTTCTCCGCTTAGGGAAGTGCACTTCCCCGATCCCACCTTGTCCTCAGACTGTGTAGGTGAGATCTCTGTGCTAGACTTTACATCTCAGCTTAAGCAAGCTTTTCAGGGAGGCCTCCCTAGATCAACCCATTAAAACTGGTCATGTTATTCATGTCCTTCTTGGGGCATATCAGAATGTATAATTACATATGTATCTTTATGTAGTTTTCAGTGTCTGTCTGCCTCCATCGCCCTAAGCTACATAAGATCACCGAACCTTTCTGGTGTGTTCCCTGCAGTAACGTAGTTCATTGTCATCATCCCAGTGCCCCTAATTAAGTCCTGTCTGGAAGCCTGAAGCCTGAAACCTGGATTCACACTCACACCTGGGCCCTCTGCAAACTCCCCTCTGCTTTGCCGGCTGAACTGGAGCCAGGGACTCTAGAGCCGGACTAGGTCGGGAGTAGGAGGAGGATTTGCTCCTTTCTCCTGGCTCTTCCTGCCAGAATTTTCTGGTAGCAGTATATCCTGTTGTTTCCCTAGCAGGTTACAGGGTCTTTTTGGTTTTGTTTTTTGTTTTTGCTTTATTTCCCTTTACATTTCCAGAGGTTCTCATTGTGCCTCATTGAGACTCCCGAGGGCTGAGTCTCAGTTTACTTAGCAGGCTCTTTCCTCTAAGAGTCCAGGTTATATAATATTACAGTTTAGTATAGTACAATGATAATATAATAGTAATGTCAGTGCTCCCCAGTCTGGCTGGATTGGGGTTGCTTCCTGCAGTTCTAGGCTAAATCTGTCATTTCCATGTTCTTTCACCTATTCTGCTCTCCAGTGCTTAGTCAGCCGGTTTCCAACATTGCATTTTCTCTGTTAAAATAACCAACACAACTTCTCTTTCCCTAACTGGACCCTTGCCGAAGCAAGACACCATGCTCTCATCGCCATAGTTAAAATTTACTGTTTATTATGTATCTAATTCGGTTCCAAGTGAACTGGCCTTATGTAAGTTGATCTAAATCTCCCAACCCTATGACATAGGTATGGGTGTAGCCATTTCCCTCACTTTCCAAGAACTGGAGAAGTAGAGAGAGGCGGGAGATTCCTAAATTATCGGGACTGCTCCAGGGCAGAGCTGCGCCACTTCTGCGTGAAACAGTGAACGGTCCTGTCAAGGAGGGAGTCCTCCCGTGTGTCCTGGAGCCAGTGCGGACAAGTGCGTGGCACACCCTCATGGAGTGAACTTTGCTTGGGCCCATTCACTGGCTCGGCCGGCACCTGTTTCATTTGGCTAGCTTTCTAGTCTGTGTTTCTGAGTGTGCCCTTTTCTTCCTTAGAGAGAGGCCTGAAGGAGGCAGAAAGCTCGTTCCCTAAATCTCAGTGCGGTCTCTGTCTGAGCCCAGGGACTCAGCATGAGACACGTGTCGTGGGGCCCTTGCCGGGACGAGGGTAGCTGGGTGTCATCAGGCAAACCAAGCTGTGCACTGTCCTCTGCTTCACAAGTCCCCAGAGAGAGCCTGGTGTAACACAGAGCCCTTACTCGAGGCATGATTTAGAGTTGATGCTTCAGAATGGCAGTGAGTACCTAACACTTAAGCGGAACTTCGATTTTGAAGTCACGGTTATTATGAGTTGCACTGTACTCTTTGTTTGGGGTACTATAGAAGAGGCTTTCCCCTACTCTGCAAGATAATTACTTCAATCTCCCTCACTCACAGGATGTTTAATTTTATAACATTGCTGTTGGGCCTGGAAAAATCCCTCTAGAGCCCATTATTAACATTATGAAAATGGAAAGCATAATCTCAGAACAAATAGCTAAAATAATATTTTACCAGGGTTTTACTTTTTTGTGTTGTGAAGGAGGAAGGTATGCAGTCATTTTGTCCCTCTTTCCCTCCTGAAGTTAGGTGTGCTCAAACACAAATACTTAAAAACAAAGGAAAGAAAATGGGGTCTCATTCTGCCCCCAGCCTTGGAGTCGTCCATCACACCCTTCGAGAGGGGGTGTTAGACACCCGCGGAGCAGAGGGAGACCTGGTCTCCTGCAACTGGCCCGTTCTCTGCTGTGTATAGTGTGGTACAGTCCCTGGATGGTCCCCCATTGCTTTGCCTCTAGAGTCTGCAGAATTTGGTACCTCTGTGGCTTCCTCCGACAATCACCCCCTAGTATGGTCAGCACTGTTGGCCGTAGCTGGGCTGGGTGCTTCACCCACACCTTCCCTCTCTGTGGAACTTCCGGCTTCCTCAGTCTGCAGACTGTTGGGCTCAGCCTTATCTTGGGGATGGGGGCAGGCCATTTCCAGTATCCCCCTGAGAACAGGAAATGACAGTGGCTTTCCCTTCCCTGAGCTCCCTTGTTGTCTGCATGCCAACATGAGCCACACTAGTGATTGATGGATCTTCACTGATTTGTGGCTGGTTTTCCTGTGCCCACCTCTTGCCCTCTGGGTGTATGAGAGCTCCATGCCTCCTCCTTTAGGCACAGTACCTCAGAGCCCACTGCAGGTGCCAGACATGTTGCTGACTAAGTCAATCTTGGCCAAACAGTGGTCTTGATTTGGTAAAATACGTCACTTTCGCCGGGCGTGGTGGCACATGCCTGTAATCCCAGCACTCGGGAGGCAGAGACAGGAGGATTGCTGAGTTCGAGGCTTGCCTGGGCTACATAGCGAGCTCAGAGCCAGCCTGAAGTACAGAGTGAGACCCTGTCTCAAAACAAACAAACAAAAATATGTGACTTTTAATAATATATGGTTATGTTTAATGTGTGACTTTTAATAATATATGATTATGTTTAATAAATGATCATAGTAAAGTGATTTACAAAGTACATGTGAATTTTAAATAAATTCACTCAGTGGTTAATGCAATTTGGACAGTGCCGTGATATGTATATTTAGGTGTTAATGCTGACCTTCATCGTGGTATTCCAGTCCCCATCCATGAATCCCTGGATCGTGCATCGGACAAAGTGGAAGATGTATAGGAACCTTCTAAAGCTGCAGAAAGCTGGGTGTGGGAGGCATTCCTTGGCTAAAAAAGAGGCCAGAAGGAACAGAGCTGGCTGAACCACAGAAACCAGCCGGTTAATGTAGATGCCCACTTTAATTACATCTGCAGTGTTATGTACTAATATGTTAGATGCTGAGTGGGTCCCCCAGAGGAGCTCCCCCTCTCCTCCCCCCTCCCCACCTCCCCCTGCCGTTCCTACACCTCCTCCACACACACACTTCAAGCTTTATTTCATCCACTTAATGCACTCTGCTCTGTGCTCAGGTACTTACAGTCTCCCATTACTATCACTCTGGCTCTTTTACTGCTTTTTTTATTTGCTCTATCATTTCACAGTCCAGTTGTTCTTTTCGGTCAGGTGGACTATAAAATACTCTGATAACAAGTTCGCACTAGGAGCCAGTGGCGGGCTCAATCCATAATGACGGCAGACTCTTCCATTACTAGCGTGTCCCAAACCAGTGCTTCCGAGAAGCTGCACGCTTTGCTCCTGCCCGAGGGCCCATCTGCCTTCCTCTCCTCGTGGCTGCTCCGAGGACAGCTCCTTCCATGCTCCCCACTTTTCTTTTAAATAATCAAGTCTCTTTCACCCTTGCTTCTTAATTACTTCTCTTCTCTAAAGGTATTTTAATCTATTGCTATGCATTTAATATTATTTCTCTCCACATTAGTGTGCATAAATATGAAATAAAATCGGCCTCTGTGGAATGCCTTCATTACTCTGGCACTTTGAGCTGTGTTCCCAGTCTTCCTTTACTGCTTGTACCCAAGAGGAACTGGCTGATCACTGATCGCCCTGGCCCTCAGATCAAACTGCTTGTGAGTCCTCACTCCATGATCACAATGTGCTGGGACACTGACCTCACTGGGCCTCAGTCTTCCACTTTTTCTGAGATGTGGAAATGACAGTTTGTCCCTCCTTCCTGAGAACAGAGTGAGACAGCGAGGGGGGCACTTGGCCACTAGCACGCCAGCACTGTCCTTGCCTCTTCTGCTCAGTTTGTCCCTATTTCAGAAGGGAATGATCCAACCAGAATTCATAGCTCCCGTTACTGCTGTCTGTCCCACAGCCAGAAGTGCACAAGCCAAACAAAATTGGTTTTGAGGGGGAGCCTGGCATGGGGAGAGGCTGGCATTTGTACCTAATTCACTAATTCAGGGCAAGACCATTTAAGGTTTATATTAACCCAATAACAACCAAGTTTTAGTTAACTAAATTTGCTTTTTTTTCCCCAAGGAAAACATACCCTATGGCTTATAATATTAACTATAATGTGGTATCTACCAGGTCAAATTCATGACTGTTATCATTGCTATTTCTTTAAAAGCAGTTGATCAAATATTGATTGTATGCCAGGCTAAGTTCCAGGTATTCTACAAGTACTCTGAATTTGTAAAAGCCATGACAGGGGCTTTATGTTTACTCATTCTACAGGTAAAGAAAGTGAGGCTCAGAGAAATCTTTGCCAAAGAGCTAGAGAGTAAGGGGTTGGTTAGGTGAAGCCGAAGCTTGCTGTGCCCCGCTGCTGGCTGTCAGGTCCATCTTCTGTTTGGGGATTGCATCTCCTGGCCTCTCGTGATCCTGCATGGGCTCAGGCAGGCTGGCCCCTCACTGGGCACAGGCACCTGGTGTCCTGGTGCCTGACCCAGGGTCCGAATGTGCCACTGGATCAAAGTGGAAGGATCAAGAACATCAGCTCTGTGTATGAAGGAAGAATTCATTATCTGCAATCACTCTTCACATTGGACTCCTGCCATGCTGATTACCAGCTGGAACACAATTCAGCTCTATTCAGTGACAGCAGTCCATTCCTATCACATCAATCTTATTTTGCATAAAATTTGGGAAATTTTTCCTCTCAATTTATTCAACTAAAAATATTAAATTTGAGATTCTTCACTCTTCCATCTTATTTTTCCTCTAAGATACTTTGTCCTTTTCTGATCAGATATGACCTTGAAATAAGATGAACTGGTAATTCATCAGTAGGACCTGAAATCTATTTATACTCCTAGATAACTATATTTATTTGTAATGTACTGTCATTCATTTCCAGTAGTTACTTGTGGTGACTTATAGTAGCAAATAACATTAAAACAAGTTAAAAAAAACCCCAAAAGATAAACTAAAGCACATAGAGGGGGAACATCTGATATTTAGCCAAGTAAGATCCTCATAAAAGTCCTGTGTTCAATAGAGATTATTTGTAATAGAAAGAATCATTATGTTTGTATTTCCTAACACAAAATTTGTTCTCATTTTTTTTCTTTTTGGTACTGGTGATCGAACTCGGGACCTTGCATTTGTGAGGCAGGTGCCAGAATCCCTGAGCTTAATCCCCCACCCACTTTCTAACTTTTCATAGAAATTGTAGGCATGTACTACAGAACAAATTTTGATCAGTGATGGATCATATATATGTATGAGTTGTTTGACAGATTATACTTGAACGGAAGAATTCCTCTTGTTTAGTGACATCATGGCTGTCTTTAAAGTACAAAGCGTCAGTCACATGCTTGATGTAATGCTGATACAAACAGATTTGTTTAGATATGTTCAGATACATGGTACTATTGCATTATAATAGCCAAGAATATTTTGTACAGCAACATGCTGTACAGGTTTGTTGCTTAGAAGTGGTATGTTATATACTACACAGCTTGGTGTGGAATGGGCTAAACAATGCAGCCCAGTTCCATGATATTCACGCAGAAGAATTGCCTAGCACCACATCTATTAGAATGTATCCCCATTGTTAACTGACCTATACTTGCACTTCATTAAGGCCCTTGTGCTGGCCCAGAACTACATATTCTTGTCTGTGGTTTCAGGGTGGAATGACAGTCTGGTGATTACAGGAGTTTGCCAGCTGCCCCTCCTTTTGCAGGGCCTGAGGAGCGCTCTGCCTGAGGTTTGGCTTGCACAGCTGCACGAACTACTCCACAGCCTCACAGCCCTCACATCTCAGGAAATTTCTGTTTCTAGACTTTGCCTTTTGGCTGTTTACTGTCTTTCTCTTCTTGCTCTTTGAAACCAATCCATCTTCTTGATGCCTGACTTGTCTTCTCCCTCTGGCCTTGCCACCATACTTCCTGTCACACTTTCTCATCCAAGAAGCTCCTTTAGCCAGCAAAAAACTCTGACCAAGGTATGGGAACTTCATGTCACCCAGACCACCCTCCTGTTGTCCTTATCACTCTGAGCAGGCTTTGACTTACCTGGCTGCCACCTGCCAGCCCATCCTCCCTTCCTCCAGGTCACCAGCTCATCACCATTGCCTCTGGGTGACATGTTTATTGCCAGGATCATGTGAACATGTATTGAGTAATTGAGCAAATCACCAGGTGATGGTAACATGGACATCTAGCAGAAGCCATTGGCATCAGACACCAAAGACCACACCCCTGAATTGTCAGAACCAAAGTTTGTTACATCCAGACCGTGGCCTTCTTCTCTCCACCCTTGGTATGCGGTGATGTCTTCATTTATATGGAGATATACTAGGCTCAGATTGTGTTGCCCATCTTAGGCTGCCGTTCTTCCTGGGTTCCATGAGGACTGTGCCTCCTGGAGATATGCACAGTTCTAGCACTATCCCCCTTCTGCCATCTCAGTCTTTGCCAAAGGCTCCTGGCAGCAGAAGAATCTAATCAGTACAATTTCAGAAGCTTGCATATGCCCCAGTGCCCTGATACTGAAAACAAAGGTTGTATCCTTCGAAAGCATCCTTGGCTAGGCCTCAGTAAAAGGCCACAGGGCTTTGAAGGAAACAAAACCTGACTCTTCAAAAATTGTGACAGCTGTCCCTGCTGTGGAAAGCAATGGTAGAATATTCTATGAGAGTCACACTTGGCTTCCTTATAATGCCCATTCAATAGATTGTTTTGATGGAAACATCACAAATCCATTCTGTGAAAAGTCAGTGATATTTGCACCCAAGAATTCAATAATATGACATGAAACTCAGGGAAAGAAATAATCAAATTGTCCATCCATAGTGGAGTTAAAGTTGTCATAAACATTGATCCTTCATTGCAGGGAACAGAAATAATAAACTCTTGCTGAAATTGCATAGCTGCAGAGATTTCATTCTCTAATTGTCAAAAAGCATTAAACATCAACTATTTATTTTGCAGCACAGGAAGCAGAAGCAGACTTCAGTGCATCCCTTCACTAGAGGTTGTCCCTAATTGTCATGCATAGATTGCAACAGAGGTTACCGAGAAAAATTGTTTGCATTTATTAATCAAAAGGAGTCAAAGACACACAAAGATATCATCAAGGCTCCCTTGTGCTGGGGGAGGCTGACAACTAACATTCTTGATGAAGTGTTTGCAGAGTGCTTGCAATCTGTTCAAAGCCTTTCTTCTTTGCAGGTGCAAACCTTTCTATCTGAAACATCAAAGAAACAATTGAAAATTAAACAGAGTAAACATCGCGATACAGGTTTCAATCTTCCATTTTTTAAGACAATGGGAGAGGTATAATTAATTTCAAGGCAATATTTGTATTCTTTCAAAATTCATTTGTGCACATTAGTATTTCATTAGTTGTGTATTAAGCACTGTTGCACCTTTCTCCCTCTCTTTTACCTCTTTTGTTTTTGAAAAATTAGAAAGTTGAACTGCTTCTGAAATGTCTTTTACTCCAAGCATCCATGCATAGATAATTATCTTGCTCTGCCTGTTTGATCAGTAGAATAAGTCAAAACTGCTTGGTAAAGTCAGGCAGCAGGAAACAGATTAGGGAAGAAAGAATTTTTTTATGGGGAAGGTAAAAACTTTAGAGGCAGATAGGGCCTTATTCAATTCTGGTATCTAATTATATATTTTAATATACTCAGGGTGGACACATTTTAATATGTTGATTTTCTGTAAATGCTTCTCCAACTATACTTCTTAGTTTAAAAACTTATCTCCACTTGGGCGGGAGATTTAGCTCAGTGGTTCCAGCACCTGCCTAGCAAGTGCAAGGTCCCAAGTTCAATCCCCGGTGACCACATACAATGCTGGGCATGGTGACTCACCAGCAATCAATACCACATACCACAGTGCCAGGCGTGGTGGCTCAAACCTGTAATCCCAGCACTCGGGAGGCAGAGGCAGGAGGATTGCTGAGTTCAAGGTTTGCCTGGGCTACATAGTGAGCTCAGGGCCAGCCTGAACTACAAAGTGAGACCCTGTCTCAAAAACAAACAAACAAACAAAAAACAAAAAAAAACTTATCTCCACTTAAGACAAGTTAAGTGAAAATAAAACCAGCATGTATTATTTTGTGGGATACCTGAATGTTAGAAGTGTGTTTTGTATATTTTGGCTTTAAGTCATTCCTGTGTTTTGAACACAGTGGTTCAACTGCTGAGACTTTCCGAATTAACCTACTTTAGACAATAACTTTCTCCCTTAAGACATATTAGTTTTATACATCCTAGACAGGAGGTTGACTTGCTTAGTGTACAAGGTCACTAACATTAATAGAAATGTAACCCTTTATTGTACTCCATGAACTCTGTGGTCTTTAGTATTTTCTAGCAAATGAGAGTGGTTGAAGTTTTGATTGAAAATACTCACTAAGAAGTAATGAATTGTTCAGTTAATTTGTCTTTCCTTCAAGTATGATATATGTTATTATCCTACTCCTGTTTAAAATCCTTAATCTGCGTAGGATTAAGGGTGGAGGATGAGGTATTTGCTACAGTAAATTCAACATGGAGACCCACTAGGCTCCTGCCTGTTAGTGGACCACTTGAGCCCCACCTGTGTTTGTTGCTTGCTCCGTACACCTCAGCTGCAGCAGGACAGGTTGTGACTCACCCTCTACCTAATCAGTGCC
>PVIC010016699.1:0-33619 GCA_004025085.1 Thryonomys swinderianus | reverse complement strand
CTGCCCTGTCCTCGGCCCTCCCCACTGCGCCTGCCCTCGGCCCCCCCCTCACTGTACCTGTCCTCCTTCCCCTCTCACAGCACAGCATGAAGTGAAGCCACTGGGAGGCTGGAGGGGTGCAGTGCTCTGGCTCACCCACAGAGCGCAGAACCCTGATTACAGGCACAGGAGTAAATGAGGGGACAGGCCATGTGGCCCATGGTGGCTTTCTGTCACTGTCATGGGACCACCGGCTCTCAGTTTTTCAGAACCAGGACGGCTGAGGAGGAGTCAGGAGGAAGGTCCCTGGGGAAGGTGCGGAGTGGGCACCCGACCCTCCCCAGAAGGCCGGGGTGGGCAGGAGTGGCTGGGCCCTGGCAGACCACGCCTGTAAGCCCAGCTGCACGCAGTTTCGGCTGGGCGGTCCGCGGCCAGGGCCGGGGCACGAGCGCCGCAGTCGGCCGATGCTCTGCGGGCCTGTCCCCGCCCCCTCCTCATCCTGGCCTCTCCTCCAGCTCGCTCTCCCCCAAGGGCCTCAGCAGTGGCCCGTGCCCAAGGCTGCGTCTGGCCAGAGCCGGGACCATCGAGGTCTCATCTGTCGCTGTTCTCAAGAGGACAGTGACACTGTTTATAGGCATCAACACGAATTGGTGTTCTCCGGAATCTGAAGACTTATTTTTAAAGCGTATGGGAGGATGTACATAAGTTAGAGGAACACAATGCCCTTATACAAAGACTCAGCCATCTGTGGACACTGCGGGCCCTGATCCCGCTGTTGCCCCTGGATACAAGGGCTGCCGCGTATGCACGCTGCTGCTGGGACGTGGCTGGCGGCACACACCGCGCACCCCGCTGCCCCACTCTGGGTCTCCCCGGGAGGACTGCCCACCTGGGCCTTCGCACACCAGAGCCTGCTGCAGGCCGGGCCTCGGGACAGTGGAGGCCGCACAACAAAGCTGAGGGAATGCGGAAGTGGAAGCCGGGCTGGGCTGGGCACAAGCCCTTCGGCCTCCTTCCTGCTGCCTGGTTCCTTTCAGGCTCAGCCTGATTTCTCTTTGAGTCTTGGGTCAGTTCTGCTGCTATGCTTCCTCGCTCTGTCCTCTTCACACATGCAGCCTTGGCCCTCGGGAGGAGCTGTGCAGTGAGCAGAGGCCCAGACCCTGGGGCGGCCATGCCCTCCCGGGGAGACCAGAGTGAGGCAGCGGGGCGCACGGTGTGTGCGGCCAGTCACATCCCGCCTGTGCTTGAGTCCTGAGTTCGACTCAGCCTCTGGTCCCTCCTGGGCTGTCCCAGGACTAAGCAACTAAGGGTGCTCTACTTTCCAAGCTTGCCAGACCTATACCAGCCGCTGAGAAGTGTGGTCGCCAAATGTCACATCAGCCAGACCCCACCCAGTTTCAAGGGAAACTGTAAGGAGAATACGGTAGACAGTATGGCAGGACGTCATCACCAGAGAGAAGTCCAAAACCCCGCTGGACAAATAGCCCTTCAATGCACCAGACAGAGAAGTGAGAAGGGGAAAAGAGAGAGAGAGACAGACAGACAGACAGGCTCAGAGAGAGGGTATAGAGAGACAGAGACAGAGGAAAGGGAGAGAGAGGCAGAGAGAAAGAGTGACAGAGAAGGGAGAGACAGACAGACGGACGCAGGGAAGCTTAGGAGACGATCAACCATTTAATACCTGGACCTAATTTAGATTCTGACTCAATCCTAAAAACAAAGAATAGTTTTTTGGGTCAGTTGGGAAATCCAAAACTGCCTTGTAATTTCATGACTGTAAGGGAAGAGGATGGTAGCAACAGTGTTACTGCATTTTCTGAAGCAGCACCCTAAGCTGAAGAAATGCATGCTGGGATAGCTGTGGGCTGCATGATGTCTGGGGGCTCCATAGTACCTGAGGGGCCAGGGCAGAACTCAGGAAGGGCATGGGTGGCACGAGGTCGGCTGTGTGCAGGCACCTGGGAGTTCCAGATGGTGGAGACATGGGCTTTACAATACTTATCTTTGAGTGTTTCTAAAAGTCACCAGAAGGAGGCAGAGGAAGGAGAGGGAGGAGAGGAAGAGAAGGAGGGAGTTGAGGAGGAAGAAAGAGGAGGAAGAGAAAGTTGAGGTGGAAGAAAGAGGAAGAGGAATAAGGGAGAAAAGGAAGTCAAGAGGAAGAAGGAGCAGCAAGGGAGCAGGGAAGGGGTGGTGGCGGGGCTGCCCCTGCTCCTGTCCAGGAACCCGCACATCCGGCTGCGTGGCCCTGGCGCCGCCCTGCCCGGCCATCCCCTTCTCACCCGGGCGGGCCCAGGCCAGCCGGTGGTGGAGCCTCCCCCACCCTGCCGCACCCGGGAAGGTGCTCACCACGGAGAGGCAGCCCCTCTGCTCCCGGAGGACGGCACCGCAGCCCAGGAAGCCGGTCACTGTGACGAGAGCTCCCGCGGAGAGGAGGATGTAGGCCGAGGCGGCGAAGGTGCTGGAGGCCAGGATGCTAAGGTAGCCACTCTTCTCCAGCAGGGTCCAGACACCCACGGCCAGGACGCCTGCCCCGCCTGCCTGCAGGACACAGAGCAGGTGGCGGCAGGCCCGCTGCGCCAGGGCTTGTCACGCGCTGTCTCGCTGCCAGCGACGGCACGGGGCCCAGCCCTCACTGCCGTTTGTGGAGAGACATGGCAGCAGGGACCTCCCCCCCGTGCTCAGCCATGCCGAGGGCTCCTCACTGGGCCGCTCCTGCCACCCTCCCGGTGGGCACTCAGTGCTACTCTTCCCGGGTCCTGACACTGCGACTCCACAGCTACTCTGGAGACGAAGCAGCCCAGGAAAGGCCTGGGCCTGACTGCAGTCGGGGAGAGGGACAGGTGTGTGGCAGGGCAGCCCGAAGGACTGTCAGCACCTGTCACACCAGCAGAGCTGGGTGTGTGAGCACCTCCCAAGCGGTGCGTTAATTAAGCAATAACTCCTTTCTCTCTGTTTACTAACTGAAGGCATGTAACTGTCAGGAAGAGGTCCTACCACCAGTCAGCTTGCCAGTCAACCCAACCATGGTGAGTTGATCCAACCTGGCAAAAAGCTGAAAAATTTGGCTTCTAGTGCTATAGTTTCTGTGTGGAAAGATGCACATCCTCCACCCCCGTGAGCTACTTAACCTCATCTCCCCCAAAGTAGGGTGCAGGCTGAGCGTCAGGATGCTGGACCACCAGGATGTGTCTGCCAAGGCTGGGGACAAGAAACCGCATAAGAATCAGATAAAAGCGGTTGGGGATTTAGCTCAATGGTTCTGGCGTCTGCCTGGCAAGTGCAAAGTCCTGAGTTCGATCCCTGGTACCACACACCACAGTGATGGGCGTGGGGACTCATGGGTATAATACCAGCACTCGGGTGGCTGAGGCAGGAGGATTGCTGTGAGGTCAAATACACAGTGAGCTCAGGGCAGCCTGAACTACAAAGCAAGACCCTGTCTCAAAAAAACAAAAACAAAAACAACAACACAACAAGAACAACAAAAAGATTTGATGAAAGGATTTGGCTCTCTTGTCCAGAGAAACTGCCTCCTACATTTGATAAGACTTTCATGTTGAGAAGTGGAAGCCTGTCCTTGAACCAGGCTGAAAGCTTTGGTCAATAGTTTCTAAGGTCTTCTCCACCCCTCTGACCCTGTTAAGTCCTGGCTGCACAATCACCTGGGCAGCCAGGAGAAACAGGCTACACTCCAGGCCTGTCAGCGTCCTCAGGAGAGGGACCGGGCCTGAGTGTTTTACGAAGTTCTCAGTGAGAAGCACAGGCCAGACTTGACGAACAGCAGGGCTCCGGAGGTCTCAGCCCTCTCCCCAGCAGGCTCTTGGGACAGAGGTGTCCACTGACGCCTGCGGCCCCTTCCCCAGGGACCTGGAGTGCTGTTGGCCATTGCCGAGGGCTTGAACTCTGTCCTCCTCCTCATCTTTCATAGAGCTTTTGGGTAGGAGGTGGGATAAAGAGAAGCGTTATTTTCCATTAAAACAGGGAAGAATCAGATTAGGTAGAAAAGGAAAAAAATGCGGCTGCCCGGGGAAGGCATGGCGCTGTCAAAACATGACTGGGAGAAGAGTGTGGGTCTGGCCAGCACTGAGTCTCGCAAAGTAGGCTGAGCCCCCCGGTGGCCAAGGTGGCAGTCGGGTTCCCAGCCACCGTGTGGCGTCGGGAGGGACACACTGCCCCGAACGAGGTCTGGAAACGGCAGAGGCCAGGGGATGAGTCTCCAGCCTGTCTAGGGCGAGTGATGCCTGGTGAGGGAGCAGGAAGGGGACACAGGTGTGGGACCCCTGGGGAACAAGAGAGTCCAAGTTCTGCTTGGGGCTGGGTCAGTTCTTTGGAGAACAACCTTTTCTCCAGATGGGAGAGGAAAGCTGCTAAGTGTGGGAGGGTCACAGAGGCCTCCATGGGGGCAGAAGTCTGAAGGCAGGTCCAGTCTCACCGTACCCCTGGGAGCTGTGTGGTGGTGGGACGGACACTCAGCGTTTCTGAGTCTCCTTTTTCACCTGGGAAGAACCCCAAGTCTCTGTTACGTGGGTATCACGGTGTCCCAGTGAGTGCCTGGGACAGCCTTCCACCGGGACACCTCCAGCAAGATGCTTTCGGTCTGTGGCTTCTGGGTGTCCCGCGGGCCTTGCGGAAGCCTCCAAAGCCAGCAGATAGAGCAGGAGAAACAAGAAGAGGAGGTCTAGTGGTTCAGGGTACTCTGACCCCAAGTGGACACAACAGGGGTGGAACTGGCCTTGCTTTCTGAGGAATACCAACCACTGTAGCTTCAAAGCCATCGTCTGTGCTCTAGAGCCGGAAGACCCTGCAGAGGCTACAGCAGGACACTTCTGTCCAATAACCTTTAGGAACTGCTTGGGGGTAAAAAAAAAAACTGCCAGGGGGCCAGAGATTTAGCTCAGTGGTTCCAGCACTTGCCTAGGAGGCGCAAGGTCCCTGGTTTGATCCTGGTAACCACATATAACAATACCGGGTAGGGTGACTCACGTCCACCAGCAAGAAGTACCACATATCACAAATGCCGGGCTTGGTGGCTCAAGCCTGTCATCCTAGCACTCGGGAGGCAGGGACAGGATTGCTGAGTTCGAGGCTTGCCTGGGCTACATAGTGAGCTTAGGGCCAGCCTGAACTACAAAGTGAGAACCTGTCTCAAAAAAAAAAAAAAAAAAAAGAAAATGCTAGGGAGTTGTTCAAGTCACTGTGAGCACAAGGATTAGCTGAGCGGCCCTGTGTGTGAGCTGCAGACTGCAGAAAAGCAGGAGGAGGCCCCGGAGTGGGAAGACAGGAACAGCTGGGGGAGGGGGGGTGGATCATGGTTGCAGTGGGGAGACCCCACTGGCCAGGATGGCCCTCTCCCCCCAGGCCCAGGAAGCCCACAGTGCTGGGGGCAGGACAGTAGAGGGTGGCAGTGTGACTTGGAGTCACTGCTGAGCACCATGTTGTCCTGGGAGGGCCTGGGCTGGCTCACCCTGGGGCCACACAACCACCCGTGCTCCTGAACCCGCAGCCTCATCAGCAGCACCACTGCCCCATCGGGACCTGACCGCTGGGCCGTGCGCCCCGGCTGGCTGCCCTCAGGCCCTCTTCCGCTCCCGCCCAGAGGCATCCCAGGGGCCCAGACTCCCGCTCTCCTCCTTCTGTCCCGGGCTGGGGGCCGTGAGCTGAGGACGCACCCGTGGGATGTCAGAGGGAGGACTTGGGGGGGCAAGGAGCCTGTCCACACATCTGTGCTGATCAGCCGTGTGAATCTGCACAAGCTACGTAGCCTTTCTGGGACTCAGGCTTTTGCTTCCTTCGTTTATCCTGCTGAACTCCTGCACAGCCTCCTAAATTCGCTACAAGTACGCCAGCCACTCTCACCTGCGGGCAGGGGCGGTTCCTCGGCACCCCTCCTTCCTGGGAGCCACAGCTCCGGAACATAGCCTGGCACCCTGGAAGTCCACATGGATGTGCATTTGGTAGATTGAACTTGGGGAGAGAGCTGTGTGGATAAACGATGCTCTCCAGCCGGCCCTGTGTGCTGAGCTTGGCAATGATACTCTCCCTGCTTTATGATCGTTATTTTTAACGGGGCAGTCCGCGTCCCAGAGGGGAGGGATCTTCTCGGGTCATTAGGGTCTTAGTGCCACATCAGTGTGTCTTTTTGCTTTCAGTGCCACCCACTGAGTGTCTATCCTGGCAGTGCCGGGCCTCTCTGATTGCCGAGGGGCACAGCCCAACACTCCCTGCTCGCCGTCACTTGTGGGTTGCCAGGTGGAAAGACTGGGACTCAGTGCCCACCAGGACAGTGCCTGCTACGCAGAGAATGAGTGAGTAACCGGGTACAGATGTGGCCAAGGTGGCCAGGGTGAGGCCAAGGAGCCCTCTTTTGAGCCCAGTGCTGGATGTGAGGCCCTGCGGTTGAGGGCGCCCCTGCAAGCCTGGGGGAAAGGAAGCTGCTGCCAGACACTGCTGTTTGCCCTGGCAATGAGCAGCCGTCCTTGGCTCCAGACCTGTCCCAGGTGAGGAGTTCGCGCCCAGCTTGTCACACGAAGGGCGGTTTCCACCAGGAGGCGCTGTGTCAATGGCTCTGCTTTACAGAGCCGTGAATACTAAATGAGAACATGACTCCCACCAGCACTTACAACGGAGGGAAATCCCAGGACACACTGTGGGAGCACGAGGAGGGGCGGCAGCCCAGGAGCCCGCAGAAAGTGTCTCCCTGCCGTCGCCCTGGAGCTGAAGGTCCGGCCCCAGCTCTGCCTGTGCACGTTTCTATAGTTACCTGCAGCACAGGCTGTGTTTGCTACCTCGGTGTCTCCCCCTGTAGCCTCTCAAGTGAACTTCCTTCATTTTAGTGTCCCTGGGAGACACCCAGGGGCTCCACAGGAGGGAGGAAGAGCTAAGGCCCACGACCACTAGCAGCACAGCGGGGCAAGAACCCAAGACCCTAACGTCCTGTTTGGTGCCAGTTTCACCAGCTGAGCGCGGCCCCGCATGGAGCTGCGCTGCCTTTGGGGTGCAGCTCCCTGTGCTGTGTGGGGACACAGAGCTCTAACCACCGGCTTCATCAGACTGGCATTGCCACCTGGCCCTGCCCAGGCTAAATGCGCACCAACAGTTGGGACTGAGGCCATGTTCCACGGGGACAGGAAGTGGGGGACTTCCTAGCCTGGTCCTGGCACTTGCTGTGCCCCAAGTGAGTCTGTAGCTCGGGCTGCATCTCTTCTGTCACCGGGGGCCTTGGGGCCTCTCCTGGAAGGTGGGAGGCATCCCACAGGTCTCCAGGGGAGCTCAAGCTGACCCAGTGCCCAGGGAGGAACAGAGCCTTCGAGCAGATGCAGCCACGCCAGCCTCTCCCGACAGCCTGGCAGAGCTCCTGGAGGTTGGGAACGTTTGGATTATTAACACAGCCAAGCATCTAATTAAAATAATAAATTAGAGAGCAACGTCGCAGGGCTGATGGGAGCTGTAGGCAGCTGTGTAGAAAAAGCCTGGAGAAGATACGCACTTCCGAGGCAGAGACACCGGAAAGCCTGGGCCCAAGCTGGGCTCACAAAGGAGGCATGTGAGTGGTGTCAGTTTGTCCCGGACCTGAGGTCTGTCGAGGCGGTCCAGGGCCGGGGTGATGTGAAGGATGACCTCTGTCTGGGCTTGCAAACTGCAAGTGACCCCTGGGTTTGCGAAATAAGTTCAGAGTATTGTAACGGCACTTGGTGATGATGTTCACAGAGAAGAGCAATGGGTCACGTCCCTAACAGTGAGTTTAGTTTCACCAGCAGTGCTTCCTGCTAGTACTTCTTACACTTGCGCATGTGTCTTTTTCCTTATCTTTCTTTCTTGGGGGTGGGTTAAGGATTGAACCAGGGCCTTGCAAATGCTAGGCTGGTATCTACCAGAACCACATCCCCAGCCCCTATAAATTTTATTTTGAGGCACTTTCTTGTTAAATTGCCCAATCTGTCCTTGAATTTACAGTCCTGCCTGGGTCTCCAGGTAGCTGGGGTCAGAGCTGGGCACAGCCATGCCTGGCCACATGTCCCTCACATGGGTGGCACCAGCACCGTGGACAGAGGCTATGAGGGGTGAGCGTGGCCACTCCTCTCTTCAGAAGGGTCAGGAGTAACAGCAAACACCAAGTGCACCTGAAACTGCTGAATGCTTCTCAGAACGTCAACCTCTGACCCTTGCAGGCACTAGATTCCCATTTAACCCCGGAAGCGAGGAGGGCAGAGTGGCAGGGTTTGGGTAATGGCTTCGTCTGCCTGGGCCATGCTCACCAGAGGCCACACCCCCGGGCTGAAGCTAGAGAATTTACTTCTCTGCTTCTGGGGTCTGGAAGCCGAGGTCAGGCCTTGCCGACCGGTTCCTGGCTGGAGGCTGCCAGGCAGCCTGCTGTGGGTCCTCACATGGCCGGTGTGGTGTTGGCCTGTGGGATCCGCTTGCACTTCCTGTTGGCCGGGTGCTCGCTCTCATGACCTCACCCAGCCGTCCTGACATGCCCCCTAAGCCCTGTCAGTGCCTCAGCCCCAATGGGCTCTGGCGCCTGTGTGTGAACCTGAGGGGACCCAATTCAGCCACTGTGCTGAACATCTGGTGACGAATAATCACGGAGCTTAAATGCTAGGAAACAGCTTCACATTCTGCAAAATGGAGTCTCAGAGCTGATGGCAGCACTGAGAGTGCTGGGAAGGTCAAGCTGGAGGAAGCCCACCATGGCTGTCTGGACACCAGGGAGCCTTTTCACTGATGTGTTCTCATCACCTGTAGCTGCTTGACATTAGGGGGTACTTAATGAAAACTGTGGGGGGAGCTTTTAGGTAGTCAGTGCCAGAACTGGCCCGGTATTTCGTACTTGGCTACCACATCAGCTTTGCTTGTCTGCCGCACTCTGGGGTGAGACTGGCCTTGGGGAGCTGCTCACATTTGTGGGTGAGGATATAATGAAAAGCACTGCCCAGAGAGCAGAGGGTGGCAGGGGACAGCCATGGGAGGCCCTAGCCCCACAGCGTCTCGCCCGTGTGGGGCAGCAGGGCTGCGGAAGCCCTGGGCTTCTTCTGTCCTGTGCCCAGTGGAACAGGTCAGAGAGACGCACGGGAAGACGCGTGCCCTCGCCTTGCCCCTCCCAGCACAGGGCTGGCCTCTGCTCTGGCATCCCTCTGCACTGGGGGAGGGGTTGGTGACTGTGAGAAGCCGCCAGCTGGAGGGTGTCTGGGGACCTCCCATTGCTCTGCCTCCCGGCTCTCCGTGGGGTGGGCTGAGGCTTCCCAAAGTGGGTTCAGGCACCACCACGTTTATACCTGGGCCTCAGGTGAAGGGGGCGTAACGGGGCTTCAAGATTGTGTTTGTGTGGGAGGGGCCTTCTTCTGGGGACAGTTGGGGAATTTGCCCCAAGGGCTTGGATGCTGCTAGGTTTAAACTTGGGTCTGTCTTGGGAGGAGACAAGTCTCAGTCTGCCCTGGCTTCCCTAGGAGCAAAAGGTACACACGCCCTCGCAGCACGCAGGCCCCGCCCATGATCCCTCGCTGCAGAATTCACTCACCCAGAAGAAGAAGTTGAAGACGAAGAGCAAATACTTCAGGTAGCCGACCAGCCAGTCATCCTGCTCACGCTTGCAATGGGCCATGACTGCCAGGCCTGCAGAGAACACATGTGAGTTGGGCAGGGAGCCTGGGGAGCCACGCACTGGCCACGCCAGAGCTTCATGCCACGTGGGCCAGGGCTTGCGGGATCACGGGCTACTGCACGTCACCAGCAGGCTACCCAGGTGGCTCTTCTGCCCCCTTGGGTGTCAGCTTTGTCCTCAGGGTACAGGCCGGACCCACAGGCCTTTGCAGACCTCACATGGTCCTTCTTTTGTTTTCATTCTTTGTCACAGTACATGTGTGTACTTGCCATGCACATGTACACACATGCACAGATGCACACACACCTGTGGCAGGGATGGGGAACAGAGTGGCTGTGTTGGCACAGACTCCAGCCATAGCTGGTTGTCCTCTGCCTGCCCCCAGACTTCCCATACCCAGACAGACCCAGCGCTTCGGCAGGGAATAGCAGTCTCTGAGGTCCGATGACTGGGCTCAAACCCTTTATGTCCTACGGCTGATGTGGGACCCATGTGATTTGTGACATGGATTTGTGCCAGTACCTAAGCTCCCACCCCTCAGATCCTCACCTGCCAGTGGCACCCACCCCAGACGGCCGATGGTAGCTAGTCCTCGGCACCTAGAAAGCGCTCCACAGATGCCGCCATAGAGCGGAGGTGAAACCCGGACTCCAGTCCTGAGGGCCCCATCCCCAGCATGGCGCTCTTTCTCTTGCCCTGACTGGTGGAGGCCCCGAGAACCGAGACACAGGGGTGGTCACAGAGGTGGGAAGGCAGCGTGTGCCCTGAGCTTGGATCCCATGCTTGCAGAGCGGCTGCCCCCAAGAGCTGTGTCTGAGCAGGGGCGCCAGCTCAGGGCTGCAAAGCTCAGGGCTCCTGCAGACAAAGAAGAGCACGTGTGGCTGTCTGCTCTAAAGCTTTTGTTTGCAGACCTTGGAGAACGTCACTCAGGACGTTTGTCTTCCTGTAAAAGATAAAGCCCATTGTTCTCCGACTTAGTCTGAGAGGCAAGGAGGCTGGAGATGGAGGGAAGAAGAAGAAAGTTCATCCAAAATGGTAGCAGACAGGGTGAGCTAGGTGCCAGGCATGGGAGCCGCCTCTGGTCACTTTGCTGTCAGCCCTTGGGCCCAAACGGCCAGTGCTGCCCCCCAGAGCTGGTGGCCACTCCCCTCTTGCAGCTCTCGAAGGTCCTCTGTGTTCCACCACCAAACCTTCCACTGACAAGGGAACTTGTGTGCACACTCGCGTGCATGTGTATAGCGCTGGCGATTGATCCCTGGGCCTTTCAATGAGCTGCGTACTTAGCCCTTTTATTTTATTTTGAGACAGAGTCTGGCTAAGTCACATAAGTGTGTGTCTTCCCTTCCCAGCTGGGAAGTTGCATTTCTAAAAGAACTTTAGGAAGAGAACAGACTTAACAAAGAGAAACACATTTCTGGTGGTGAAATTCCAGCCATTTGTGGGAGAGAAAGGCTCAGGGAAAACATCTGGGCTCTGTCCAATCTTTTGCTGAAAGAGGGACAATGTTAACGTGTTTAGTTGAGACACACATTTAAAAATGATCTTGCAGGGCCGGAGATTTAGCTCAGTGGTTCTGGAGCCTGCCTAGCAAGTGCAAAGTCCCTGGTTTGATCTCCGGTAACTACATAAAACAATACTGGGCGTGGTGGCTCACGCTCACCAGCAATCAGTATCACATACCACAGATGCTGGGCTTGGTGGCTCAAGTCTGTAATCCCAGCACTTGGGAGGCAGAGGCAGGAGGATTGCTGAGTTCGAGGCTTGCCTGGACTACATAGTGAGCTCAGGGCCAGCCTGAACTACAAAGCGAGACCCTGTCTTAAAAAAAAAAAAAGTCTTGCAGAAGTCACAGGTGCCAGGGGAGGCAGAGGCCCCAGAGAGGTGTTGCTGCCAATGCAGGCTACATGCCTGGGTCTGAAAGATGGCTGTGCCATTTAAAGCTGTGTGACCTCAGGCAAATTGCTAAACTTCTCTGTGGAGTGTAACAAAATGGGTCTGCCAGGTGAAGTAAGTAAAGCTTCCCAGCCTTCTTTCTGGCTCATGTAACAGACTAAACCACCGGCAGGAAGGTGGTGTGGGCAGCTTCTCAGCAGGCTTCCCTGTGTGTGTGTGTGTTTCACGCACACACAGAAGGCATGTGAACCCTGTCCCTCCTGGCGTCCATCAGGCCCGGCGTGCCCTCTGCACCCTGGCAGCTCCCATGTGCTCACTGGTTTTGTTCTGTCACTCTACTGGTTACCCAGAAAGACAGGTTACAAGGAAGGACACGTTGCCATGACTGAGCTCGCCTGTGTCCCGGTGTTTCAGCTAAGTCTTGATTCTGCAGCTGTTTTAACAGTGCAAACAGACCCAGGGATGTGATAGCGCTCTGCGGGGCAGTCTTTTGTCACTAATCTGCACTGTTCTTTATCTTTCATTAGCAGGGTATCCTTTTATCCTTTATATATTTATTCTTCTGAGACAGAGTCTTGCTATGTAGTTCAGGATGCTTTGAATTAACTATGGAGCCCAGGGCATGTGATACTGGGAATAAGGGTGTGTGGTTGTTCTTAACTGATCCACTAATTGGTTTTGCAGAGTTCTGGGTGAGGATAACGGGAAGGCCCACTCTGGATGTGGGCAGCACCACCTAAGAGGCTTGTAGCCTAGATGGGATGAAAGGGAAGGGGAGGCTTTCTTGCCTGCTCCCTCCTGCCTGTCATGCCATGGACCGTTTCTCCTCTGAGATGCCCATCTGCCCTGCCATCCTGCCTTGGAGCCAACTGTGGGCTCAAACCTCTACAAACGGTGAGATGAAATAGATATTTTTCTTTAACTTGTGTTCGGTGCTTTGTTTCAGCAAAGAGAAAAGTAACAAAGACACCAAATAAACCGAGGGAGTAGTTGCTTCCTCTCAGAAAACTGCTGCTCTCAGGGGCCCATGGGTGAAGCCGAAGGTGCAGTGGAGACACCAGAAGGTTGGAGAAGCCAGGGATGTGGATTGACTAAGGAAATTTTTTTCTTTCATTCTGCTTTCAGTGTTGAAAGGAAGTATGGGGTAGTAGAGGCCAGGGAAAAGGGGGATGACCCATGGCACTGTATGCTCCTGCTGAAAAGCCAGAGCCTTGCAGCCAAGAGTCCTTCACTCGACAGATGGGCCTGAGGGGCAAGGCAGGATCAGGAGGGATGTCTTCTCTCACGCGAAGCTCGCTCTAGGGCAGTTTCCACCCAGAAGTCAAAGACAGCCCAGATGGCCTGCGAAGCCTCAGGCTCAGCAGCTTTCCCCAGCCCACAGTTTGCTCAGAGAACAAAGCTGGGATTCAGGGGCGACCGGCAAGGCTGGGGGTCCTAATGCCAAGGGTCAGGGCCCCAGCACGGGACATCTCAGAGAAGACACCACAGATGCCTGGCTGACGATGCGATGTGTTTGGGTGACTCTGTCAAGGCCAGTGCAGAATATCAATGCCTATCTTTGCCGTTCAAGCACTGCCTCCACCCAGAGCGAATGAATCTTGAAACACAGAGAGGAGAGGCCTCCAGAGAGAGCCCAGGTGTGCCTGATGTCCTGGAGACCATGATGAAGCCTGGTCAGCACCAGTGCCCAGGGGTAGATGGCCAAATGGGGTGCCAGGTGGTGGCAGAGTCAGGCCCTCTGCTGGTGATGAGTGCCTGGGGCCGGCTTAAGACCGTGAACATGAACACAGGGCTTGTTGGAGAGCTCAGCTGGAAGCTCACACACTCAACAAATGTGCACTGGCTCCGGGCCTGGTGCTCAGAGCCAGAAGATTTCCTCTTTCTGGAGGAGAGCTGAGGACTGCAGAGGTGGGCAGGGGTGTGTGGTTAACTCCTGCCCTCTAAGAGGCTCTCAAAGAGATGGGCATTAATGCCGCAGAGGAAGTAGTGGTAATTTGGCATGTTGGGAACACCTGACCAAAGCAAGGGGCGTTAGCTTGGTTCTCACGCACCAGTGGGGTCAGTACAGGGCAGAGGAGGGAAGAGTGCTCCATCAGAGCTGACTGAGGGGTGAGGGTGGGAGAGCCTGGCAAAGGCGGGAGCAGCCGGCGCTCCGGTCCAGGGTGCAGCAAGGACAAAAGCCCAGAGGGCAGCGGTGACCTGGGTCTCTTCCAGGTGACGGGCCTGGGCTGTAGGAGGCCTGGGGACCAGCTTAAAGGCTAATTTTAGTCAGTTCCTTGTCCTTGAGCCTCAACACCCAACACCCCAGGCTCAGAGGCTTAGTTTGCTTAGTTTCCATGTCTGATCAGCTAGGGATATCTGGGCGCTGGCAGTGACAGAAAGGGCATGGTAGAGGGCATGTCAGAGGAAAGCTGCCCACCTCATGGTGAGCAGGTAGCAGGAGGAAGGGAGGAGCCAGGCTGGAGATGCCCTCTTCAGGTCAGGCCTGATGACCACCTCTGCCCAGGCCCTAGTTCTTAACTTGGTGTCGGCACAGCTCCCTGGCCCAATCACTTTGCAGGCACACAGACACCTCAGTCCTACACTGCACCAGGGCTGAGAGCAGCCCTGTCGGCTTCCGTCGACTGTCCTCTCACACATCTTTGCTCTGCGGACTATCACCCAAGTTATATTCTCCACTCCCAAAGCACAAGCTCAGATGGGGATGCCTGACTCTCCAGTCCCGGGCGAGGGCTTCAGGGGACATGGTGATTTCAAAATAAAAATAAAACTAATGTATTTCCCATCGCGTAATGGCTTCTGTGTTCATCCATGTTGCCTTCATTTTTTCTTGTTTGAAAATTTTTATTAGTACATGTTTATAGTTCATGCAGTTTAATATCTTGGGTAGTGGTTACACATACATACACCACAGCTTGTTTCTTTCTTTTTTTTTTTTTTTTTTGAGACAGGGTCTCGCTTTGTAGTTCAGGCTGGCCCTGCGCTCACTAGGTAGTCCGGGCAAGCCTCGAACTCAGCAATCCGCCTGTCTCTGCCTCCCGAGTGCTGGATGACCGGCGTGAGCCACCACGCCCGGCATTGTATGTGGTTACCGGGGATCGCAGGACCTTGCGCTTGTGAGGCAGGTGCTGGAACCACTGAGCTAACCCTCCGGCCCCACAGCTTGTTTCGTTAAACCAAACCAAACCAAACCAAACCCTTCGCTTTTCTTTCTCCTCTTCCCCCTCCTCCAGTTCTCCTATTCCATTTTTAATTCTTGTTAATATTAGCTCATGCTATGGCATATAATGTTTAGATTATTTGGTTGTTAATATTAGCTCATGCTATGGCATATAATGTTTAGATTATTTGGGGTGATGAGGTTCCTGTAATGGTACATCTTCGTTTTGCTTATTTCCCCTTTCCCTCCTCTTGCTCCTCTCGCTTTGCTCTTGGACCTCTTCCCTAGTGCAGAGATACACCTTTTCATTCCTTCTATCCATCCTTTGTTGTTCTCTGTTTGTACTTTGCCCAACACAAAAGAGAGATACTTAAGCTTATATTTCTGGTTTATTTCACTCAATATTATATTTTCCAAGTGCATCCATTTCCCCACAAATGTCTCAAATTTGAGCTTTATAGAAGAACAGCATTCCACTACGTGTAGACACCTCATTTTTAACCCAATCACCTGTTGGTTGGCGCACAGGTTCTCTCCAGGATCTATTAAAGTTGTGCTGCTATAAACATAGGTATGCACACAACACTATAGTGTGATGTCTTAAGCTCTTTGGGGAAGATAGCTAGCAGAGGTATCGCCGGGTCACGTGGAACTCCTAACTTCAGTTCTTTGAGAATTCTGTACACTGATTTCCATGATGGTTGTTCCAGTTTACATTCCCACTGAAAATGAAGGCAGATTCCCTTTTCACTACAGCCTTTCCAGCATTTGTCATTGCTATTGTTTGATTTTTGTAACGATTACCATTCTTTCTGGAGTAAGATGGAATCTTAGCTGTGTTTTATTTACTTTGTATTTTTTCTGGTACTCAGCATCTTGTGTTTGCGGGGCAGGCACAGCACCACAGAGCTAAATCCCTGGCCCAGCATTGTTTTAATCTACTTTTATCTAATGGCCAGAGATGCTGGACATTTTTCATGTTTGCTGACCATTTGTGTTCTTTCCTCTGTGAAGTATGTTAATTTTTCTAGCCCATTTCTTGACGGGATCTTTAGTTTTAAATGGTTTAAGTTTTTTGAGTTCTTCATATATTCTTGATATCAGTCCTCTGAATGAGGAATAATGTAATTTTTTTTTATTTTGTAGGTTGTCTCTTTGCTTTACTGATTGATTCATTTGCTGTACAGAGCTGTTAGTCTGACATAATCCCATTTGTTGATTCTTGATTATTTCTTGTGCAGTTGAGGCTCTGTTTGAAATATCCTTTCCTATATCATTTCTTCAAGTAAGTTTACCTATTTTATCTTCTGGTAGGTTTAATGTTTATTTTAATGTTTAGATCTTTGATTCATTCTGATTTTAACTTAATATATGGTGAGAGATAAGGGTCCAGTTTCAATATTTTTGTACATAGATAACCAGTTTTCAACCACTTGTTGAATGGGCTGACTTACCTCTAGAGTGTGCTTTGGGTTCCTTTGTGAAAGATCAAATAGTTGAGTGTGTTTGCGAAGTTTCTGTATGCTCAATTCTAGTCTATTGATCCACATATCTGTTTTTGTTCTAGTGCCATGCTGTTTTTACACAACTGATTTGTAGTATAGTTTGAAGTCAGATATTGCTATGCCTCCTGTTTTGCTGTTGCTGCCCAAAGCTGCTTTTGCTATTCTGGGTCTTTTCTGGCTCCATGTGAATGTTAGGATAGTTTTTATCCAGCTCTGTAAAGTATGCCAGTAGTATTTTGGGATTGCATTGAATCTGAGAAAGTTTTTGGAGAACAGCCAATTTGACAATACTGATTTTGCCTAGCCAGGAGCAGGGGATGTTTTTTCTTTTTCTGGTTTCTTCTTCAATCTCCTTCTTCAGAATACTGTAGTTTTCCTTGTAGATGGGTTTTGGGTAGATTAATACCTAGATATTTTATTCTTCTCAAAGTGACTATGAATGGTATTGTTTCCATATTTTCCTTCTCATCCCATTTATTGTTGTTGTATACAGATGCTAATGATTTTGAGCATTAATCTTATATTCTGCTACATTGCTGAAGTTGGTTATTAATTTTTTTTTTGAGACAGGATCTCGCTTTGCAGTTCAGGCTGGCCCTGAGCTCACTATGTAGCCCAGGCAAACCTTGAACTCAGCAATCCTCCTGTCTCTGCCTCCTGAGTGCTGGGATTACAAGTGTGAGCCACCACACCCGGCTGGTTATTAATTTTAAGGGTTTTTTGGGTTGTCTATGTAGATATGTTATCTGCAAATAGTGATAATTTGAGTTCTTCCTTTCCTATACATATCCCTTTTACTTCTTTCTCTTGTCTAAGTCTCTAGCTACTGTTTCATGCACTTGAATAGAAGTGCTTGAATGGAAGAGGTAATAATGGATATCCTTGATAATTTCCTAATTTTAGGGGAATGCTTTTAGCTTTTCCCCACTTAATATGATGCTGGCTATATGTCTGTCATATATTGCTTTTATCACATTCAGGTACTGTGGGATCCAGGCGAAGGGAATGTAACTAGGACCTCTAGATTTAGGTTCTAGTCTCCTGTGAGTCGACAGCACACAGGACAGCACACAGTGAAACAATATATAGCTTAGAGAAACTCAGCTTGGGCCTGATCCATGCTACTCTGGGTAGCAAAAGACCCTAGGCCCCAGCCTGCCACACTTTTATTCAGCACTTCTCCAATAACAAAAATGTAACAAAAACTCAGAAGGCAGGGTAAACACTGGCAATGGATCAGCAGGCAGCCAGGAAGGGCATTCCAATTATTCCTCCCAAACAGGATTCTTTTGCAACACAGTTAAGTCCAAAGTCTGTCTGCAGGAAGCCTGGTCAGTTTTGACCTTCTAATTATTTCTCCCAAACAGGATTGTTCCCAACAAGGTATGGTCCTTATATCCATGATTTCTTCAGGATTTTTTTCATGAGAAGGTAAAAAAGGCTTATGTCAAAAGCTTTACTGCACCTATGGATAAGATCATGTGAATTTTGACTTTACTTCTAAGTGATGTACCACATTTATTGATTCATGTAAGTCGACCCATCCTTGCATCTCTGAAATGAAGCATACTTGATCATGATGTATGATATTTTTGATAATGTGTTGCATTCTATTTGCTAATATCTTGTTGAGGATATCTGCATTTATGTTCATTAAGGATATTCACCTGCATTAAGGATATTCACCTGCAGTTTTTTTTTTCTTTTGTTTTGAGACAGGGACTTGCTTTGTAGTTCAGGCTGGCCCTGAGCTCACTATGTAGCCCAGGCAAGCCTCGAACTCAGCAATCCTCCTGTCTCTGCCTCCTGAGTGCTGGGATTACAGGCGTGAGCCACCACGCCCGGCTGCAGTTTTCTTTTTTAGTTGGGTCTTCATCAAGTTTTGGGATCAGGTGACACTGGTTTACATAAATGAATTTGGGAGCACTCTATATCTTTTAATTTCTTTGAAGAGCTTGAAGCGTATTGGCAGTATAACATCCTTAAAGGTTTTGTAGAATTCAGCAGTGAATCCATCAGTCCTGGGCTTTTTTTTTCTGTTGAGATATTATTTATTACTGTGTCAATTTCATTGCTTGTTATTGGGTTAAGCATATTTATGTCTTCTTGGGTTAGTTTTGGTAGTTTGTATGTATCTAGGAGCCTGTTAATTGCTTTAAAATTTGTTAATTTCCTGGAATGTAATCTTTTGAAGTAGTTACTATCTTGTGTATTCCCACAGTGTTTGTTGTGATTTCACCTATCTCATTTCTAATTGCATTGATATCTTTTCTTGGTGTCTTTCGGTAAGTCTGGCTAGAATCCTATCTATTTTATTTATTCTTTCAAAGACCAGCTCTTCAACTTGTTGAAGTTTTCTTACCTTTTTTTTTTTTAAGTCTCAATTTCACTGATTTTTGTTCTCATCTTTACAATTTCTCTCCTTAATTTCAGTCTGGGTGTGGTTTATTGTTTCTCAAGTATCTTAAGATTTCTCATAATGTTGCCTATTGAGCTGCTCTGTATTCCTAGTATTCCTAGTAAGGGCATTAATTATGATGAAATTTCCTCCTAGAACTGTTTCATAGATGTGCCATAGGTTTCAGAACTTTCCGAAATTTCTTCTGTTGTTGACTTCTATTTCTATTGCACAGCGGTCTGATAGTATGCATGGGGTAATTTCTATTGTTTTATTTTTATTTAAGAAGACCTTTTGGACTGATATGTGATGTACTTTGGAAAAAGTACCATGTGCTGCTGTAAAGAATGTATACTCTGTTGTCAAAGAGTGGAACAGTCTGTATATGTCCATTAAGTTCATATGTTCAAGGGTGTGGTTCAGCACTGAATTTTTTTTTCTCTCTCTCTCTTCCCCTCCCTCCCTTTTTATTTGATCTATCTCTTTGTGAAAGTGAGCTGTCAAAATCCTCCACTATCACTGTGTTAGTGATCTCTCAATTTCAACAGTTTTTGTTTTATCAAGATAGGAGCTCCAGTATTCGGTGCATATATATGGTAATATACATTGGTATACATATATATACATAGGTAATACCAATGTTCTCTCTTCTTACCAATGTTCTCTCTTATTGGACTGTTCCCTTAACTAGTATGTAGTGACCTTCTTTGTCTCTTCTGCTCAGTTTTAGCTTGAAGTTTACTGTGTCTATATTTGAAGTGCTCCTCATGCTTGTTTTTACAGTCCTGGTTCATGAAATGCTGTCTTCCACCCTTTCATTTTTAAGTGTACAAATATTTTTTTGGTTTAGATGAGTTTATGGAATGCCACAGACTGTTGGATTCTGTTTTTTTGATCCAGTCTGCCAATCTATGTCTTTCAACTGGAGAGTTGAGGTGTTAATACTGAGATATTACTAAGACATGTTGGTTATTTATTGTCATTGCCTTATCCATTGGTGTATCCTTTTTCTTTATCCATTCACCTCACTAGTTTCCTTTGTGTTTTTTAGCTGTGTCTGATTCATTATTTCTGTTGAGAATATTCTTAAGGTCTCTAGAGCTGGGTTACAACCCATATATCTTTCTAGCTGGTCTTTTTCATAGAAAGACCTTATTTCTCCATCTATTTTGAAGGAAAGCTTTGCTGGGTAAGTTAATGTGGGCTGGAAGTTATTTACTCTTAGGGCTTGAAATGCTTCACTCTAAGCTCTTCTGGACTTCAGGGTTTGTGTTGAAATGTCTGCTGTGATTCTGATTGGCTTATTTTTCTCTGATTGCTTTATTTATTTATTTATTTTTACTGTATAGCTGGTAATTTACTAAGGATGGGGCTCGGTGAACTTCTTTTGTCACCATAATTGTTTGGTGTTCTATTAAGCACAGCTTATTTGCATTTTAAACTCTTATATTTGGAAAATTTTCTTCCATGATTTCCGGAAGTGAGTAGTGAATCCATCTGTGCAAGCTTCTAGTTTCCCTTTAGCTCATTAGCTGTATATTGGTCTTCTTATCTAGTGACTGCTGGATTGTGTTCTCTTATTTTCTTTTAGGCTTCTGTGAGATCTTTATCAAAATTCACTATTTTGTTCGCAATAACATACACTCTGTCTTTGCATTGGTCATTTCTGCGATGTATAAATTCTGTACCACTTTTATTTCAGGTATTCCATTCCAGGCATTCCTGCCTGACATCTTTTCAAGGATCCCATATCCTCGTTGAATCTCTCATTCAGATTTTGAACACTGTCATGGCTTGTCTCTAGCTCTCCCCTCTCCCAAAGCCTCATCTGATCATAGCAGAGGCCTTTTGGGGGTAGAAAAATCTCAAGTGTGTGATGTTGGGATCGAGGGTGCCTCAGCCTCGGCACTGCTCCAGGGGCAGAAAGCTGGACGAAACAGAAGGCCAAGCTTGGTGAATGCCACTGCTGCTACTCTGCTGCCTTCCCCTGTTCCTTCTCTGTCCCCCCCTCTGCCCCTGCCCCGCAGTGCCACGCTGCCTAGGTACCAGTTAACTACGGGCTGCAACTTCTATAGATTGTAAATCAAAATAAACCTTCCTGCTCCGATTTGTGGAGGTTGGGTATTTGGTGTCAACAATGTGAAAAGTAGCTGAGACAACCATTCTGGCTAACTTGTGCAGCTTTTTAAATGTATTTCCCTGAAATTCACCATCTTTATATTAAGTGAAGTTGCTGTAAACTTTTGCTTCATTTTCTCCTCAAATTCATCGATTTTCTTCATCCCTTCCATTGCTTCTCCATTCTCCTTTATGTCTGTCTGCCTGTCTCTCTTTCTCTCTCTCATATTATATATATATATATATATATATATATATATATATATATATATATATATATATATATATATATATATTCCTCTTTTGGGGAGTTACTGTGGGTTAGGAGCTAGAGAAAGGAGAGTTTGTGACTTATATGGGATTTTTAGTAGGATGCAGTCTCCCTGTGAATAATTTTCTGCTGGGTATGTCCAATGTTAACATTTATTCCTTCTCTTATTTACTTTGAGTAGTTTTGACTCTGCCCTGTGTTTTGCTATAAAGCAGCGTCCACAGCTTCAGTCTTACAGCCCTCCTGAGTGGTCATCCATGCTGCCACTCTTCCCTCTGTCTGTCCTCTGGGCACACGGTGGCAGTTCACCATTTTCGGTGCTCTGCAGTGAGGCAGGTATGGGGTGGGGGGAATATTTTGAGTGCGGAGTGAGATTTGAAGGGGAGTGGGGTAGATGAGGTCAAAAGTTTGATGTGGGGACCGATTTTATCAGAATACTTTTAGTTGAAGGGGGGTATTCCGAGGATATTGTGTGGGTGCCAGGGTGAGCTGTGGGAGAAAAGGGACTCTGTGACTGCAAAAAGCTGTGCGGTTGCAAGAACCTGCTGACACCCGGACTAGGTAAGAGGCGAACATGGCTGGGTGTTCACCAGCCCCAGTCTCTCAGCTGGCCTCCCCTGGACTTCTCGCTCATAATTTCTTTCTCTCATCCACTCTGCACCGTGAAGCAGCCAGGCACTTAGCCTTTCCCTCCAGCGCGACCCTGACAGCCCTTCCCCGAGGCTGTGGCTGCAGGCCTTGTACCGAGGTCACTCACAACTACTGACTGTAGGAGGTCCTCCTGGAAGCAGCATTTGCATTTCCTTGCTGGTTCCAACTGCAGATGATTCTTTCTGTCCCAGTGCAGTTTCCCAGAAATTTGCGAACAAAAATGTTAATTTCATTCTGCCTTCCAGCTGGTGCTGGCCGGCCACTGTAAGGTGCTGGGTTGTCTCTCCTCTGGGAGGTGATCTTTTTCTTCCGTATCACTGGATCCTATTTTCTTGTCTGTGTCAGTTCCTTCCTGGTTCCTGGGTAACCTCCACACACTTTGGTTCCTCTTCCAGGTATTATTTTCCAGATTCCAGACACTCTGTCCTGGAGAAGCTGTGCTGGCACTTGCTGCTCTGCCATTTTGGAACTCCTCTCAACTCCCTTTCTTTTTGTGGGTGCATAATATTCCAGGCATACATGCTGCATTTTATTTACCCACTCATCACTTGATGAGTACTTACACTGATTCTTTTTCTTGGGTGTCACGAGTAAACATAGGAATCCACATATCCCAGATGACATACTGATTCCCTTTCCCTTGGACATATACACAAGATGTGGTTTGTGTTAAATGAAATAAGCTAGGGACAGACAGACAAATCCCACATGATCTCACCCACATGTGGAATTTAAAAAAGTTAATCTTATCAAGTTGGGAGTGGTTAGCAGGGGCTGGGGAGGTGGTCAGAGAACACAGTTTCAATTAGACAGGAGCACTAAATTTAGGAGATTGATTTATAGTCTGGTGATTATAAATAATACATTCTTGAAAAATGCTGAAAGTGGGTGTTTAGAGTTCTCATCAGAAATGATGACTGTATGAGGTAATGCATATGCTAATTAGCTATTTAATAACATGCTAATTAGCTGCATTTAGTTATCCCATGATATATACATACTCCAAAACATCACATATGTGGCAAATAGGTACAACTTTATATGCCGATTTAAAAAGGAAGTTAGGAGTAGCAATGTGGACCTGTAGTCCTAACTACTCGAGAGGCTGAGACAGGAGGATGGCTTGAGAGTAGGAGTTTAAGGCCAGCCTGGGCAACACAGAAGCCCCATCTTAAACAAAACAAAACAAAATGAAAACAAAGTACTAAAACCCAAGATAAGCAAACAACAACAAAACTTTCCCATATGACTAGCAAGTGTGTGTAAAGCGAAAAAACAGATCCTACCCTGATCCACCGCCTAAGTACCAGTTTCCAGCTCTGAGTTCTTGGCCAAAGACAGCAGGAAAGGCAAAAAGCACCACAGTGGTTTAGTTTCTAACAATTTAGCTTTACATGGAAGTTCTCAGGTGGAGTGCTTCCCTGACGGTGGCTGCAGCCACTGTGCTGACCCGTCTTCTTATTCAAGGGCCTGCCTGCCTTGCCTGAGACTGCTGAGCTAAGAGGCAGTGGGGCAGGGGTCATGTACTGTGCCCCTCACACTGTAGTTTATAGGCAGGCAGGACCTGGTCTCAGGCTTCCAGGCCTGTGTTCTCTTGTGCTTATCAACAAGCTTTTGATTGCAAGCTTCTGATGTACAATCCTAACCTAGATGTTTATTAGGTGTTGACTATATCTACATACTGTGTTACGTACTATCTGCACATTAATTTAGTCCTTAAAAGAACCCAGTACGAGGGTCACAGAAGAGCACCCGAGGCACTGAATGTAAGTGGAGAGCCAGGTGCTTGAGGCTGCACAGGGCTGTGTGCAGAAGTCTGACTGCTCCCTCAGAAGTCCTGCTTGGGTTTCTTGTAACCTCTTTCATCCTGGTGGTTTCTGGTGGGAGCTAAATATGGCAAAGACCTCAGACAGAAGGCTGAGGAAGCAGACCCAGGTCAGAAGTACCCCAGTGGCCAGCACTGAAGATACGAGGTGCCTGGGGAAGCTTCTCCCTCGTCCTCTGTCTCCTTGGCTGTGTGGCTGGGACCTGTGAGGCCCACAGTGAGACCAGGGCTGCAGTCTCTGGACAAACAAGGCGTTAATTGCTGCACACAGGTAAATGAATGCAGACCGCTCTTTTGGATCAAAAGTGGGGTTTTGTTGCTAACTATAGAGTCATGCGGATGGTGCTGTGGGTGGACCTTGAATTAAAATACTAACACTGAGAATTTCTGGTTTTAGAGTCCTGAGCAATAGATTCTTCCTAAGTATATGACTATTTTCTACTTCATTTGCAAGCACCAATGTGCATTCTATATACCAGTGACAATTCTGCTCCTATATTTAGGCAACAACTTGGCTTCTCTCTTTCCGCCACGTGACACACAGTCTAAGAAGGTGCTGCCAGCCCTCACCTTTAGTAAGGTTTACCTGACTCCTGTTTTTTTTTAAATTGAGGTTTGACTGTCACTGGCCTGGGTTCCCCCAAAGCCGAGATTAGGAACCTAACATCCTACTGCTAGAACAGGTCTGCAGTTTCTCTGACTCCTATCCCAGCAAAAGGATTTTCATAAATAGGCAGTAAGATGGAAGGGGAGGTTTTATTAGGCAGAAACTCAAAAGTACACACTCAAAGAAACAGAACTCAGGCTCCCAGGGGAAGTGGTGTCTTACTTCCTGGAACAGAGTACACTTATGCCTCCCGTGAGGTTGTGGGAACCCTGGGAAAATGCCCCCCTCCCGAAGGTACAAGCCCATTCTACAGGTAGGGGCTATTTTTAAATTTTTGTTTTATAAAACAGGTACTTTAACCTAAATTTACCAAAGCAAACAGTATATACAGGAAGTCACTTGATTTTATTTTAAATTTATTATTTGTTAGTTTGTGATACATGCTACATTGTTCTGGGAAATTGGAACTACATGTTGTATCGATTAGTTTTATCCTTTTCTTCCTCCTTTCTCCTCTTCTATTCTTCTCTAGATACCTTTACCCAGCTCCTAAAAGTCTTCCTGTTTCCTATCATCTCATCCTTAGTTTGCTCTTCAAATCACAATTTTGGGTACCTCATATAAAACAAATCATGCAGCATTTAACCCTTGTGTCTGATTTATTTCACTTAACAGTATGGTCCACCTGTTTTCCTACAAATGACTCAAATTTATCCTTCTTTAGGCTGAGCAATATTCCCTTGTGTATATACTGTGTTCTACCTTTTCGCATTCTCTCGTCTGATTATGAGCCTCTAGACTATTTTCCTAATTCAGCCATTGTGGATTATGCTGCTGTGAGTGCACACCACTGTTACTGGCTTTAAGCAACCATGCCAGCTACTAGGTTACTCAGGACGCCTGAATCACTCAGCCTGCCCATTTTCTGGCCCTCCCAAAACTATCACAACACGACTAACTAAACACTCAGAGTTCTGCAAAGGTGTGTGACCCTACACCCCAGGGCTTCTTGTTAGGAGTCTCCTACTCACTCAGACTGCCTCCTCTTCCCTGCCTTTAACTAATCCTCAAAACAACTTATAATAGATAGCAAATGATTTCTCTTACAGTGGGGAAACAGGACAATAGGTACCAGTCAAATCTACCACCAAGGACTCTCCCAGTCCCTCCCAGGTACTGTCCAGGCAAGTATTCTGGGTGTCTAGAAACAGAAAACCAAAAGTTTGCCAACTTTTTAACATTAATAACCAATTCTGCTTATCCAGCCAAGATGTCTTTCCTCTGTGGGACTTCCACCTGCTTGTGCCTCCCCACTAACTGGACCAGAACCTGCATACCAGCATAACTCAGCCCAAGCACAGACATTCCCCAGGAAACCAGAGCCCACCTGTCGCTCTCAGAGCCCAGGTCTGACAGCACAGAGCCATACAGCTAACACCCCTCCTGCTGCAGAGACTGCATAGCTGGCTTAGGTACCTCCCTGACCCACTATTGCTCTCTCTCCTAAGACCTTTCTGACAACCTCAAGGAAATAGCTGATTCCATTTTTACCTTACAGAACCAAATACACTTCCTGGCAGCGGGTTTACAGAATTGCCAAAGCTTAGATCTTCTAACTGCTGAGAAAGGCAGATTACGCTTCTGTCGTGAGGAAGAATGCTGTTTTTACTCCAATCAGTCAGTCAGGCATAGTATAGGATGCAGATAAGAGACTAACAAAAATGGCCTTAGAAATGAGACAGTGCCTGTCTGACTCATGTACTGATATTTGGGGAGAGACTACACGGCTTCTTCCATTAACGGGATCTCTTGCCTGTACCATTCTCCTTCCAGTGGGGCCATGCCGCCTTAGCTTTCTTCACAATTCTCACAGGACCGTATACAAGCGATCACCAATGGACAGATGCTGGGCCTGGTCACTCCTCAATATGCTTCTGTTTTCCAAGATTTTTCTCCCAATTAGGCTGTTGCCATTTGTCATGCATGAAGCAGCCATGGGAAGCTCCATCCACCCCTCCTCCCATAACAACAAAGACAGAAATGTCATGCCTGTCCCAAGTGAGATAGTTGCAAGCAAACAATAGGCTGAGTAAACGGGACAGATGGCCATTAAAATTAGGATGGAGTATACAATTTCCTTGGTGCTAGATGCCCAGCAGTTGTTTACATACCTGTGCTAACAACTGTCCTTAGACCTTTAGTCACAAACTTTCTTATGATCAAAGGCCCTTTCCCAAACCATACATAAATGTAGCTTTCTTTCTTTCAGCAAGCTCCTGAAATCTGCCCTCGATTTCAGTCTCTCTTCACTGAAATAAAGCCTGTCTCCATGTGGTTCTCACACATGCTGTTTATAACAGCTGCTATATACATGGGTATACATGTGCCAGTGCATACAATGTTTTGAACTCTTTTAGGAAGATACCCAGGAGAGACATCGCTGGGTCAAATGAACTCCATTTTTTAAGCTCTTTGAGGAATCTGCATCTTGATTTTCATAGCAGTTGTACTAATTTACATTCCCACCAACCATGTAGAAGCATTCCTTTTTCCCTACAACCTCATCAGTATTTTTTAATTTTTGAGTTTATGGTAGCCGTTCTCTCTGGAGTAATATGGGATCTCAGGATTGTTGTACTTGCATTTTCAAAATAGCTAAAGATACTGAGTGTTTCTTAATGTACTTGTTGGCTATTTGTATTTCCTCTTTTGAGCAATGTCCATCCAATTGCCATTTCTTTGATTGAGTCTCTTATTCTTTTGGGAATCCAATTACTTGAGATCTTTATACATTTTAAATTTTAGTCTGTGGTCCAAAGGGTAGCTGGAAAAAGCTTTCCCCATTCTGCAGGTCGTCCCTTCACTCTGCTGGTTGTTTTCTTTGGTGTGCAGAAGCTTTTAAATCTGATACAGTCCCACTTGCTGGTACTTGATGTTGTGCAACTGGTGTTCTGTTTTGGGAGTCCTTGTCTATGCCTTTGTCTTCAAATGCTTTTCTTATTCTATCTTTCAGCAGAGTCAGTATTTCTGTCCCTCTGTGTAGGTCTTTGATTCATTTTGATTTAGTAGGTGACAGATACGGATTTAGGTTCAGTTTTCTGCATGTCGATAACCAGTTTTCCCAGAGCCATTTGTTAAAGAGGCTGTCTTTTCGCCAGTAAATATTTTTAGCTCTTTTGCTAAGATCAGATGGCTGACAGTGCATGGGTTGCTTCTGCATCCTTTGTTCTACTATACGTTTGTTTCCATGCCAGTATCATGCTGTTTTTATCACTGTAGTTTTGTAATACAACTTGAAGTCCAGGATTGTGCTGTCTCTTGCTTTGCTCTTGTTGATCAGGATTACTTCAGCTTTTTGGGTCTCTTCTGGTTCCAGAGCCATTTTAGGATGGTTTTTATCTAGTTCTCTAAAGAATGCTATTTGCATTTTAAATGGTATTGCATTAAATCTGTATATTATTTTTGGTAATATTAAGTTAGGTGGAAGAAATAAGGACAAGTAAAAAGAAGACAGAGAAAACTGGAATTTTAAAATTGTATTTTTAAGAAAAACTGCAGCTTTAGGCCACAAAAGTTACTCAAGCCCCTTTTTCTCTTCCAGGAAACTGACTCAAAAAGATAAAAAGCTCCTAAGGGTCTTAAAGACACAATAAGCTTGTGAATCAGGCTCTGGGCTATGCTTTTTTCACTGGTAAATTGTGCTGCCTCCCACAGATCTCTAACCTCAAGCAAGCAGCAGTGGGCACAGATCAAACTTCAACCACAGCAAAGCAATTTGCCTTCTGACACAGCCCAGCAGATGGGTGACCTGACAGACAGGAGGACGCATAGCCCTGATCAGCCGTATTGAAGACACCCCAGGCTCCTCAAGCATGTCCAGCTCCAGATCACAACGTGCCTCTCTTTCCTGAGGGTCCTCGCTCTATTTCTTTGAGCGTACAGTTTGAAATTTTACCTGATAAATCCTTTTATGCCTCTTTTTCCATGATGGGGGTCAAGGAACCTGCAACTTAAATTCTATAGCAGGGTGAATTTAGGTCACTTATCATCCCTCGGGAACCTCTTTGTAGTATAGTTAGATACAGGGAAGTTGAGGGACACACTGTCTCCTCTTCCTTCAAGTATATACACAACATGCCCTGCAATGGGCTGCACCTCACAGGTGCACGTCGTCGGGCTCCCCACAGGCCCACCAGGAGGGGCTCTATTGCAGTGCTCGGCAGCTGTACACAGCAATACACCTGCCACGAGTTTCCTGGAGCCACCTGCCTGGCCCTGCTGGGGGAGCTCTTCTGGGGCCATGTGGGGCCATTTGCCAAGGCCGGGGCCTTCCTCCACCTCGATCTTATTCTGCATGACAATTTTAGTCTCAAGTTTATCTCTCTGTATGAAACAGTATATGTACTTTTTAGTTACTAGAGACAGAGGCATCCCCAGATTTTTAAAACCCTCTTGAGTTCTTTACATGTTACAAGTCCCTAGATATAAAGACCTTTGGGGTGGGATCTTTAGTTTCTTTGTTTTTGTTAGTAAAACCCAGCTGTTGTGTAAAGAGGAAAGAAAGAGAGAAAAAGTTTTGTGTACTGCATGGAGGGGGCCTGGGAATAGCTGTTATGCCTGGGACAAGGATGCTTATCCCACCAGGCCTAGTGGCACACATCCAGTGCTCTGGAGGCTGAGACAGGGGGGCGGCTGAGAGCCCTGGCAGCCTGAATTACACCGTGGGACCCTGTCTCACACAGAACAACCTCACCCCAAGGTGCTGACGCTGCTTGTGGCAACAATGGAACTGGCACTGTGGCCTGATCTGGGGGAGGTTCCTGATGACCGGCAGGGGCCTCTGGACTAGCCAGGACAGAGAACGGGGGGGGGGGGGGCTGCACACACCGCTGCCATCAGGGAGAGACAGGGCAGCCTCAGCCCAGCCCAGCAGTGCCGACGTGAGCCGCCTGTGCAGCCTGAGGCAGGAACCTAAGTGGAGGCTTGTGTTTTCTCTTTTTCCCTTTTCTTTCTCTTTAACTCTCCCCAGAAAGACACAGAGGAGATCTTGAGGGTGTACAGTGCTTCTTACATGACTGGGTAACTGTAACTCCATGTCTGTCCCCAAAATGTCACCTCTAAGTTGTATTTTAAAAAATTAAGACTGATTTAAGACAGGGATTTACAAGGGTTGATTTTTCTCCAAAGGCAAGCTGAACAGTAAAAAGACAAGGCCTCAAACCTGGTTTTGTAATAAGGAGAGACCAGGAACAAAGACCCCATTTAGCTGCTGAAGTTCCTCCCTCTCTCCTCTTGACTCCTACTGCTTGTGCGTCCATAGTGTTAACTGACAGGAGGAAATGAGTGACTGAGCAGCTCAGGGTGCTAAAGAAAATAAAAGAAAGGGAGTGCTAATTGATATTCCCTAGGGGAAGAGCCTACTGAGTAGTCTGTTTATAGTCATAGATCGGCAACTCAGAAAAAATCAGATTTGTATGATCCAGCATGGCTACTGCCTCTGAAAGTGCACACTGATTCGATGCTACTGTTCTGCCTCACACATGTTTGGTTTTTCCTGCTTGTGTCCCTGTGTTTCTAACAATTGCAAGCAGTCCCTCTCCTCCCTCTCCATCTGGAAACCACCAAGACTCTATGTTCTGCCTCTGTGGATCTGTCTGGCCTCTACAGTTCGTGTCCATAGGATTAGATGACACACAGTCTCTGGTGGCTGGCTCTTCTCACTTAACGTAATGTTTTCAAGGACTGCTTACTTCTAGTGTGGATCTGTACTCCATATTTTTTTATAGCTAAATGATATTTCAGCGTACACACATACCACCTTTTGCTTATCCATTCACCCCTGCCCGCCATTTTAGTGCTGGGAATGGAACCCAGGGCCTCAAAAATACTAGGTAAGGGTTCTGCCACTGAAGTGCACTCCACCCTCCATTCATCTCTTTATGGGCATTTAGGTTGCTCTAGTCTTTTGGCCATTGTGGAAGAGGGCTGTTTCTAATATTCTTGCATACATTTGTGTTTGGATTCCTTTGGGTAGTACTGTTCGGGATGGAGGTTTTAGGTTACATGGTAACTCTGTGTTTAACTAACTGTGTTCCACAGGCTGCTCTATATTTTTGGTTATGGTGTCTGCTGGCGATGGTGGACTCCCCACTTGCTCTAGGCTATGGAGCCTGACAGCCCCGTCCCTGCCAGCCGAGTCTCACTGGCTGCCTGCATAGGAGCGATAGTAACTGCGTGTGAACAGCTGACCCTCAACAGAGCAGGAAACGTACCCAACTTGTCCAAAAACAAACCCACCCTCCAAGAGCCACACCCTTGCCTGGCGTAGGCTCTGTGGGCAACATCTGCTCATTGAGGCTGGCTATTTCCCCGCTTCAGTCCCTCCCCGAGTGGGCCCAGCTCCCAGTGATGCTGACAGTCATGTCTACCTACAGACTGGCGCAGCCAGCCCTTCCTGGAGCCTCGGTTGGGTCTCAGGGGCACTGGGCTGGGCATGTACTGCAGATCATTTCCTGCTCCCCAAGACAGCTCCTGGGCTTCCTGGACCCCACATTTTAGGCCTCGGGACCTGAGTACACATCGTCACCAAAGCAGATGGCGTTCCCCCCACGGGCAGGGCCAGAGCAGGAGGACGCAGGACGGAAACATTAGACCCAGGTCTGCCCAGGATCCACGCCAGCCCTGGCCCCGGACAAGTGGAGCAGGAGGGCCAGGGGACCACGACCTGAGAGCCACCCCCACGTCCTCCAGGGAGCCAGGCACAGGTGGTTGCTCTGGGCCCAGGAGGTCTGCAAGCTGAGATTTAGGGTACAGCTGAGGCTGCCAGGGCATCTGTTTGTGGGGTCAGGAGGGGGGCCCGGAAGCAGTCCAGAGAGCATGCAAGCCATTCCAGGCAGCAAGTCAACGGCGGCGAGCCACGGTCTCACCCCTGGGCTCAGCTCAGCAGTCCTAACAGGGCGTGAGCTCCCTGAGCAGACAGACCTCTCCCCAGGTCCACAGCCGCAGCCACCATCTGCAGGACCAGAACTGTAAACTGAGGCTGGCTGGGCTACCCCTGGTCTCAGCAAGAGGAGACCCCGGAGATGCATGCCATCCTGAGTGTGGCAGGAGGTGGCTTCTCCCTGGCTTCATCCTGATGCCACGGGAGGGACTGGAAGGCGAACACTAATGGAGGCTGGTTCTCTGATCTTGGCTCTGGGTGGGGCCGCCACCCTACGGAGGGAAAACCGGCCTCACGATGTCTAGCTGTGGGACTCTCCATGGGTCCCCTGAGCGCCCGTGCCAGTGTCCTCCTGCCCTGGGGGGAGAGGAAGGTGGTGACCAGGACAGTGGCCTTGGCCTGCACGGGCACTCTTCAGTGCTGGTGGACGGGCACCGGCCACTCCCCATCACAGCAGCAGCAAGGAGGGCACAATGGGGGTTTGTATGCTGTGGCTCTGGTGGGGATGGCCAGGCTGGAAAGGGCTGCCGGGCAGTGGGAGGAGGGGCGTCGCCACAAGGCCTTCATTATGTAGCACGTTATTCCGTACTTAAGGGTGTTCACAACCTGCTGGGATCAGACAGCACAGGAATTCCTTTCAGTTGGGGAAAAAACAAATTATGTAAAAATTTATCTCCTTTCCCAGATGGGAGGAGTCACACAATTTCTATTGGCTCTCAAAACAGTGCCTGCTGTCCCTGGGACAGGACACCACGGCCAGCCATACACTAAAAACCATTCCTTCACGGAATTCTAGTGCATAGGGGCATTTTAAGTGGCTGGAAGTTGGCATGAAACAATGCTCTCCCAATGTGCTGGCTCCACACGTCTTAGGAGATCCTCAAAGGGGTGTGTGATTTCCTCACACAAATATGTTAAGAACCAACGATACGCAACCTTTTCTTTTGAGGTCTGAACCATCAGTTCCAGAGAGAGCGACTGTGTCTCAGGCCCGGGTGCAGAGTGGCAGCCCAGGGACCCACTGGCAGCGTGGCCACAGCAGTCAGGCCTCCAGCGGTCACCCAATCACGTGACTGAGCATCTTTGCCTAAATCTAAATTCCAGTGTTTACCTTGGACCTGGATATAAATCTGCGAGGTTATGTGACTCACTGAAGAGACCTTGGGGGCTGCTGAGCTCCTGATGAATAAGCCACGTCTCTTCCTCTCGGTCAGTGGGAACATCTGTTAGGACTCAGCAGAGGACAGGGAGCCCCCTGCAGGTGAGCCAAGCATACCATCCTTATCTTTTTAAAAGAAACCTGACCTTCCTGGGCCTAGAAAGGATGTACTTTCATGGCGACTTGCCTGCAGTCCTCACACTCAGTGTAATTCTTGCCTCAGACAGCCAAGAGCTCTGGTTCATGAACTGCTGGGGGAGAAGATGAAAGGCATGATTTGGCTTCAAAGCACCGCAGGTGTTGCTCAGATTTTTCCCTAAAATTTATTAATCATGATCATCATCTATCCATTGTTGCTAAGCTGGGATAGCCCCTGCTTGGCCCCGTGGAGAGGAAACTGAAACATCAGTCCCAACCACACGGTGGCCAAGAAACTCAGGAGATGTCGAGGCTCCGTTCTCAAGCTGAGCAAGTCTCGAGTAGCTGGAGCCACGTTGCTGCTCAGCCCGGGGCTCCTGTTGGGGTGCTGACTTGCAGTGCGGCCCCCCTGATGTCTGAGCTCTGGGTGCCTCTGTCATCACCAAGATTACATGCACTGGGACCCCAGGAGCTAATGCACGCAGCGTTGTGGGGGCCGGGGGCCACGTTACTGTTGATGGAGTGGTCATGTGTAGTCGCATGTAGAGACCATTAATTTCTGAGGTGAGGAAGGGGGCGCTGAAGGGCCAGGCAGCTCTGGCGGTAACAGGTGCAGCTCTGACAACAGGGTGGAGTCTTCCCTGGCCGCACGGGCGCCTCTGGTCTTGGAGTCCTTTCTCAGATGGCCGCATCAGCAACCTTACTCTGTGTAGTGTGGGCTCCAAAGCTCAACCAGTTTAGACGCACTGCAGTTCGATGCCATGCAAGCCCATGGGCAAGTTCCCCACCTCTCCCCTCACCAGTTTTGAGGCCAGACTTCCCTGGATCTGAATCTTGGTCCTTCCATTTGTTACTTTTGGAATTGAAAGACATTCTTTAAACCTCTCTCTGCCTCAGCAGGACCCACTATAAAATGAGGAAAATGACACTGAGGTTTTAGGGCTGGAATGATCAGTGGAATAATTCATGTTAGAACCTCATGAAGTGTGCCTGGCACATGGTGGGCCTTTAATGGGTCACAGTCCCCGCTATATCTATAAATGCTCCACATGGTACATTACTGGGGGGCAGAGATCGGGACCAAGCACTCTTTGGGACTCTGTCCTTTCTGAATGGGGAGGAGGAGAATGACCCCCATATCAGTTACAGGATAAATTTAACAGTCAGACAGTCCCTCTTCCCTGGTGTATATAACATTTATTGAAATTATTTCAATGTAGTTCAAAATTTGTGTTTAAATTCTCATAATTATCTAGTGGGTACTTCCTATAAGTTGATGTTCTGAAAAATGTATATAACAATGAACTATGAGCCCAAACCTAAAACTGTTAGAAATGATCTTCTGAGGGAGGAGCTTGGGGTGCACGGGCGTTA